>JAAGNO010022421.1:25314-86142 GCA_033439905.1 Ceryle rudis
CTAATCTAAATTAACCCATTTGAACAACAACCTTGCTCTCCCCTATTTTCTGTTACTTTTTTCCCTAAAGTTTAAGGCCCTCTCCCTTCGCCTGGCTTAAATAACCGATTTGGGGGGGGTTAAAAAAAAAAAAAAAAAAAAACAAAGAGAAAAGAAGAGGTCTAATCCCTTTGAAGCTTGCAGTTTTATGAGAGCTTTGTCCTTGGGAACTGTGCACCAAAGATGACTAGAGCCGCTTCGGGCTTTGCAAAATTACTACAAACATAAGGTGAGTGGCTTTATCATAAAATTGGAGTGGCCATTAAAACTTCAAAGGAGATGTATGACCTGATTTTTACCTGTCACAGTCTGGAGTATTTATTAGAGGAAGATTTGATTCCTTTCTTTAGTTAACAACCTGGTACTCACTTGAGGTCAGGGGCCAGATTATAGTTTTCATTGGTTGCATGACAGATTAGATGTTAATATTTTATTGTTCCTGACCTTAAGAATCCATAAACTATTGGACAGGAGAGAGCTGAAAAAACCCCAACCTGCCTCCTTTAGGAATGAGACCATATTTCTAATGCCTGAATGTGGCCATAGTGCTACCTTTCCGTTGACTAGAACCCAACCAGGCTGACTTGGACAGGACACGTCCCTCCGAGGATGCTGGGGATTGTAGTCCTTTAGGAGCCATGTCAAGCAGCACTGTTGTCTATTTTCTGGAAAACTTTGAAATAAGAATATTCTAAAGGAGGGGCAGACTCTGTAGTCAAAATGGTGGAGAAAGACACCATGAGAAAGCCACCTTTTCCCAGCAACTTCCATATTTTTTTCCAACCTTTGTCCTTCCTCCTAAATCTGATGGTTGGCTCTGCTCAAGCCAGAACAGTTCAACATTATATCATCTCGTCGACACAGGCAGCCCCTTTCTTTCATTCTTGATGGGGCTGCCAAATTGATCACACCTTCTACTGCCTTGGTGCCTTCTTGTTTTCAACCTTCTCCTTTCCCTCCTTTGAAACTCTTCCCCAAAAGACAGGTATGTCTGTGGCTTACCACCTTCCCTTCCAGTCTTTTCTAATACTCCCTCTGCCTGGCTGCCACCCCCCAAGAAGTGCTTTTTTAATTGCCTTCTTAAATGAGCAATTGCCACGGTGACCTTTGGCATCCCAGGCTGCTTACACTGCACCTCAGCAGGCAACTCTGTGAACATGCTTGCTTGCAGCGGTACTTGTAAATGATCAGAATCATTTTACTAATATTTGCATTAGACTGAGATGCCTATTGTTTTTAGAGACAGAGCAACGGCATTTTAACAGTACTCAAGTGAGATCCCCTGTAAAACTGTTAATCTGCACATTCCAAAGTTGGTGAAGTAACTTTTTCAATATCCTAGCTGAGGAAATAAAACCATTAAGAGCTACTTTGTTTGAAAGGCATGGTATGTCTGTGGCCCAGTTGAGAGTAGAACCTGCGGGTCTGGATTCTGAGGCAAATACTAACCCTTGTAATTATCTGTAAATAATTTCCTAGATCTAGGTTAAGATTTAAAATTGGCATTTCAATGTACTTTAGGTGCCTAATCCTGGACAATGGTCAAGATGGCCAGCTTGCTAGTACCATCCTACTTCGAAAGGTACCTCTACGATCAGGCTAAAAACAATGGTCCTTTTGCTTGTTAGGAATAATGATGGTGGTAGCCAGCATTTGAATAAAAGACTTGTGGGAGGGCTACTTTCTCATAGACTCAGGGGTCCACAAGACATTTTACATTAGCCTGGTGTTGAGGTCACCACCACCATGGCATCCCTAGTAGCCTTGACCAGGTAGACAAGGAAGGGTACAAGGACTCCTTGGAAAGGAAGTCTGTATGAAGGGAAAAATGGGTTTGTGTCAGCTAACTAATTCAGAAGCCAATGACTGTTATGGTGCATAGAAGTAAAGTAGACACCCAAAATCTAGATGTTATGATTTTATATGCAAAATTGTCTACAGACATCTCTGTGACAGGACTGGCTCAGACGTCTTCCAACATCATGATTAAACTTGCAGATAGAGTTGCAATATTTGTAAAAAAAACCAAAACCAAACAACACAACCAACCAGCCCACCCCCCACAAAAAAGAAACAAAACAAAATAAACAAAACAAAACCAATCAAACAAACAAACTAAACCAAAAAACCCACCCCAAACACAAAATTAGCAATCTAGAAGTACAAGCCTGTTTCCCTAGCTGAAAGCTAGACCATCCCAGATCCACCCACCCTACAACACTGAGGTGACCAAGAACTACAGGTCTCCTGGGCCTTTGAGCAAGATGCCTTTACCTAGTTCTGGTGGATGTCTCTTCTGCAGCAACCTAAAAACCCACCACCTCATCTCCCTTGCTCTGAATCACCCTCTTTCTCTCTTCCTTCCTCATCAATCTTGCAGTCCTAGCACCAGATTATCCTGACCATTCATGGCCTGCCTTTTCCTCCTTCCTTTCTTGACCCAGTCAGGGTGTGGTCACAGCAGCTCAAGGCACAGTCTGGCTGGTAGTATGGTGGGACGTGCACCCTAACTGAGGTCATCTCACCATCCTGTGACCAGGAAGGTCATTTTCTCTTCCAAGACAGCAAGAGAGACACTCAGCCTCTCCCTCCTCACCTCATCAGACCCACTGTATTCCCTCTCCTCTCTCCTTCCATACCCATACCCCAATCCCTTCGCATAAAGAAAACCCAGGATTAATTTGTTCCACTGGCAGCTAACAAGCCACAGCAAAACTGGCCTGGCTGGTTGGAGACCAGCCAAGTAGCAATACAGTGGATCATGTGTCATGGGTACTTATAGAAATGAAATGTCACAGCACTCAAATAGAGAAGGAAGACTTGGTCTCAGGCCATGAGGTGTAAAAAAGCTTTATTGGAATCTTTGCTATTTGAAACTGATCATAAACTACTTATTGCCACTGCTAAAAGGGGCCTGACAAACATCTTTCTGGGAAATAATATTTTTTTCTCAGTTACAAATAGAAGAATTGCAATCTAGATGGTAGCCTGAGTGAAACTTGTGAAGCAGATAGACTCTTCAGAGCACCTGGGAAAAAATGCAGTCGAATAAAGTCTAGGGGTAGGTTATTTACATTGCAATTTTATTGAAAAGCCTGTCTGAGACAAAATCTGCATTGTGACTGCTGTATATAAGGATGTGATCCCATAAAAAGGAACTGAGGCTTTCAGCATAATGTTTCTGGGAAAGTCTATTTCCAGTTTCTATTATCAGTGTTAAGAGAAGCTCTTAGGACTAACAGGATTTTGGTTTAAGTGGTCAGGAGAATGAGCCTAAAAGTGATACAATAAAGGTAAGTGTTACAATAAAGGTAAGTGTTTTAAAGAATAATGTGAACAGCAGGAAAGCAATCGCAGAAAGGTGCAAGAGACTTACTTTAGACAGAGAAATCCGTAAAGGCGTGACCTGTGGTTTTGATATGCAAGAAAGAAGAGAGAGAATTCATATTCAGTATTTCAGGTTAGGACTACAAATAAAACAGGCTCCCTGATGCAAATAATCATAATTAAGATGGATGCAAAAGCATAGTTTAAATTATCAAGAAAGTTCTACTTGCAAATGCTACAACCAGGCAAATCATCACACACACCAAGTATCTTTTACTGGACAGGGTGCATTGCAATGTCTGATTGTGTGTCACAAGTCAGGTAAGAATTAAACAGCTGGATTAAATGGGCAGTGGATAATGGCAGAAGTAGGCACCAGTTGCATCCAGCCTTTCACCTCATGTCTGATTCCCTGCATAGCTGGTTCCAGCCCTCTGACAGGACTTGCTACAGCCCAGCCTGGTCATACTGCTCCAGCCTCTTGGCCTTGTCAGGCAGTCTGCCACAATGCCCACCCCATGGTCTTTCCATGCTGCTATGCCATGTCCACTCCACCCATGTGCTCCCCCCACGCCTACTTCCCATACTCAAGGTTTTGCTTCAAGAGTCCTCTAGCTCCAACACCTTACTGCATTGTCTTTTCATATCCTGCCCCCTATTCCTTCATGCCCAAACTGCTCATATCCATTAGCAAGCCCTGGTCTTGTAGTCGTTTTCTTCCTTTTTTTTTATAAGCTCCTTATCTACAATTGCTTTCTGTGTTTACACCATTGGACCCAAGAATGCTTCCCAGTTCCCATGTCTGGATGTGTGCTTAGTCATCCCCTAGATCCATGCTGGGATGGAAACCTGGGCATGTGCACTGGATGGGAGCTGCAGCATGTCCCAACAGGCCTGACAGTTCAAATGACCAGGAAATGAGGGCCCTAAGATATGCTGCAGAGCAAGTAAGTACAGATGCAGCCACTGTTTCTCAGCTAGCTAGCTCTCTAGTCCCAGGTCCCAGTCCAATTTTCCATACTCTGTCATTGCTCCCCATCCCACACCCAACCAGCCTAGGTTTCTGTTCACTGCTTTGGGACCATCTCACAAAACTTCTCCTCCCAGTGGATCCCATTTGGACCACCTGATCTGACTTCTATCATCTCACCTTTCAGACCAGTTCTTTGCTTCCTCTTCCTGCTGCCTTGGTTCCAGCAGTGATCATCCCAGAGGATGCAGAAGAGACAAGTTTCTTGCTCTTGGTTCTTGTGCATGATCCCTTTCCACTTTTAACGATTGTTACCAGCCACAAAGAAAGTCTGCTTTCCTTTAGCTCAGCTGCTTTGTGGGGACACTGTGTGCTTGGGTGTACAGAGGCCATGCTTCCACCTGGTCTGAAAAGGAGCCTATAGACTGGTCATTAAAGGTCTGATGACAAATGCCTCAGACATAGTGTTGAGCAAAGTGTGAGCGAAGAACTTGGTTTTACATACACAGTGAGACCAGAGTCCTGCACAGGTAATGTAGAAGCAAATACCTGACCTGACTTGCATGCTGTGTGTAGGACCATGTTTGTGCCACATGGCCACATCTAGAAACTTGTGCCAAAGCATGTTCAGTGATGCTGCAGGACTTTAGCCTGAGCACCCTAAAACACCTGCTCAGACAAATCTCTAAGTAGGTGCATACCTCATATCTTCAACTTTTTGAGTTGTCTGAAGTTGGGTAGATTTTTACAGGGACAGGAAACGGCACATATGTCATTGCTGGACTTCTGAGAACTGTCTAGAAAACATGGGAACCCAGGGCTGTTTAACAGAAAAGCTCAAGAATTGCTTTATATGCCAGAGTGCCCCAAAATAATTTCATAAATAACAGGGGAATAAAAAGAAAACCCGGCAGGAGAGAGATAGACTCCTGTAAAATTTCAGGTCATTAGATTAGATTTTGTTAGATTATAAGCAATCCTACCTCAGCTGGGTAATGCCTACATTTGTGCCCTCAAGGTCTCTAAATGGGTGGGAAAAGAAGAGAGAAGGCAAAGAACAAAGTGGATAAAGCAGTGCCCAGAGGTTTCAAAAGGGCAGCACTTTGTGGGACCTGTAACTTTCTGCCTTTTGACTTTTTGCCGTTGCAGGGACATGCCCAAGCAGCAGCCATCTTCAGTCACCAGCCTTACGCTGTGTCCTCCTGGAAGAAGCTGGAGAAGGCAGCCTGTGTGCCCTCACCACCAGGCTTATTTCTGAGCTGCCCACTAGATCTATGGCTGCGCCACTGCTGCTATTAATCCGAGAACCGCCACTGCCTGTACTATTACTAGGGATGTTCAGGCTGCACTCAAACACACTCCTGCCTGTTGCTGTGTATTTTTGTGAGCCTAGGACACAAAGACCTTGCCTCTCAGCATATGGTCACTTGGTGGGACAGGATGCTCATGAGAAGCACTCATCGTTCCTCATCTTTAGGATATATTTAAAAGAGATCTTCAAACATTGACCTCACCTGGTCATGGCCTTTAAGGAACAGGTCGGGGGCAGGGCCCTCAGGATCACTAGTTGTGCATCCAGTAAGGTCATTGGGGTCTGATCCTCAACATTTAACTCTGCCTGCTAGGGGGCAGTTACAATTCTGGACTGTGGTGTCTCACACTGAGCTCTGCTGAGGTGCCACTGGGGCTTCCCTAGCAGCCAGGAGCCAGTGTGCACCCGTGTTTTACCTCTTCCCGGAGTCAGGATGTGGCTAGAGTTGGGATCCGCACATACACCCCTCTCAGGGACCTGCCAAGTGGCTGATGTTTGCTGAGGGTCAACTGCATGTCTCATTCCAGTTGTGTAGTGTTATCATTCCCAGTGCTGTATTTTCCCTTCCCCCAGTGCACCTCTCCCTTAGCTCCATGCATGTGGTCTTCTGATGCTTCTTATTCTCTTGGCGGTTCCTTAGCTCCTTTGATGTGTGTATGAAAGTTGATGGAGCTATTGAAGTCTACCAGCTGACTGACACAAAACACCATGAAACAGCTCAGGTCACATACCACATCCAAGTCAGTCTAAACCTAACAACCCCCAATCCTTCATACTCCTTTGGCTACTATGGCCAAGGAGAGCTGAAACTGTCAGCTAGATCTGTCATATCAAACCCAAGCAATTCACAGTCTCTTTGTTCCATGTCTGTATCAGGTTCTAGTCTGACTTGAATGGGAAAGGTATTCTTAAGACTGCTTTTGTTTGTTTATTTTCAGATGCACATACCACAAAAATTAGATTATGGTTTGGATTTTGTCATGGCTGTCTCCTGCAAAGACTGATTCTGTCTGAAGCAAGTATTTTCTGGAGGGTTTCTTCTATTAATTACATGCTGCCACCCACTTATTTCCTTAAGGCAGATTTTGCATCTGTGATTTCCGTATGAAGCTTCCTTCCTTAAAGGTAGTACACGTTTAAGGTTGGCAGACTGACAGCATAGGAAAGCATTAAAATCCAGGGGTCAAATATTTTTCTTCTTCCACATGGAGGAACGGAAAGTACACAGACCGTGTGACAGAGAGCATTAATTCCCCCTGTGCTAATGCTGGAAGCAATTGCAAACTGAGGACAGAGTGGCAGAATCCTGTGTTGCCTTGATCCTGCAATCCCACACATGCTTGCATCTGTAAACAAGGAGAAGCATAAGATAAACACACAACATGAAGGAGATGATAATTTGGAAGTTTGGTAACATAATTTGGTTTTTACCAGATAAATAGCAGAATAGTTGAGACACCTTGCTCAGGGGCTGAAGATGTGTGAGCAAGCCTGGGTGCAGACTGCAGTTACAGCCAGCCACCTGTGTTCGGACACACAGCCATTTGGGCTGGAAAATCAGAGATGGGTGTGCTGCCTGCCAAAATACTGTCATCACAGGACTCACAGGCCAGCCACACACAGAGACATGTCTAACCTAGGTGGACGTGTTAGTTTTGTGGTGCAGCATCTCCCTGGTGACTTAGTGAGCAGTGCTTGAGTTCCTAGCAAGGGTTCCTAAGTACCATTGTTTATGTCCTCATTGGAAAGTCTGGGAACCCTGGAAACTGTGGTTCTGTGATAACTGGAGGTGATCATAACCTCTAATGAGCCTGTCACTGTTTTTTTTATGACAGATTTACTGATGCAGGACCTTTTGAGACATTCATCTCTGTCTCCTGCCCGGCAGCCCTTCCTTGAAGTAGCAGCACATTCTCTTTGTTTCTGTTTATCTTTCTTTCCCTGGCTTAATGAATATTTATTTATTCGGTTCAACATGAGGCCGTTTCTGAGGGAAGGTTCAGGCAGCCCATCCGCATACCTCAGATATCCCCAGCTGATGGCAGGGATGGCCGGGAGAAGGTCTGAGATGTGTGTCCTCCTTCCACCTTCTCAGGCACATGAAGGTGTGGAAGCAGTCTCTCAGATCTTGAGCAAGTGCTTTAACTGTGAGGTACTGGGTACAGGAGAATTTGCTACTGTGTCCTTTCTCAGCCAGGTTTGGTGTTTGTTTTCTTACCTGCTTTGTGTGACCTGAGCCCTGCAGGTAAAGGAGAGAGACATGGCAAGTGTGCATGTGTCCCGTCAAGGCTTTGCTGCTGAGCTGCTTCACACAATCCTACCCAAGGCCCTCATCACCTTGGATGCAAACATGTTGCTGTTGGGATTTGTCCCTCCTCTGTATTTTTTTTTTTCAAATGGAAAGCATTTGAGGACTTCATGGAGCATATTGTAGCTTCAGAGCCACCTGAAAATCATCTTTTCTTTCCCCTTTTCATGTACTCTGAGTGTAAACTGGAGTGAAAGCTCAGCCCTTCCACCCTTGGTAAGATGTTGATAGAAAAAAACCAAATGTTTTATAGCTTTTAGATTGGTATCTTCAGTTCTCCATCTCTGTTCTCATTTGCCCTTTAATTGTGTCAAAGGTTTATTTGGAGTAGTTGTGGTTTAAAACTGAAGAAGGAAATATTTTGCTTTGGCAAACCTTGCATGCAGAAGAACTCATGCAACATGGTTGCCAGTTTGTGCTTTGTGATTTTATTTACAAATACAGTTCAAGGAGCGGAAACTGAGTATAGAGCACTTTGACAAATTTATTAAAACATCCCTCCTTTGAGATGGCTGACTTTGCATTTTCCATCTCCCTTTTCCAAAACCAAGAACTTATGTGTTCCTTTTTTATTTTCTGGTCATTTAAGTTGTGCTTCTTCCCATATGCTGATTTCACAAGTTGTATCATATCACACTGTACGTTACCTGGAGTAACCAGGGTTGTAGAATAAAGGTAGAAATGTACCTGAAATGTATGAGTATCTTCAGACTATTAAAACAGGACACTTCACAAATCCCCATGTGAGAATTTTAATGAGTCTAACATGGAATCGTAGAATCGTAGAATGTTTAGGGTTGGAAAGGACCTATAAAGGTCATCTAGTCCAACTCCTTGCAGTGAGCAGGGACATCTTTAAGTAGATCAGGTTGCTCAAAGCCCCACCCCCAACCTGATTTTGAATGTTTCCAGGGACAGGGCATCTACCACCTCTCTGAGCAACCTGTGCCAGTTTAACACCATTCTCACTGAAAAAAATGTCTTCCTTATACCTAGTCTAAATCTACTCCCTTTTAGTTTAAAAATATTACTCCTTGTCCATCTCCACGCTTAACAATGTTCACTCATGAAAGTTATTTGTTTCAAATTTTTAACAGAAGAATTTAGGATTATGTATTTGTATCACTCGCAGTTCTCCACTCACTAAAGCTACAGAGAGACCATGATGAAAGTTATCATTGAACAAGATTTTTAGCTCTCCTAAGCACACTAACATGACAACTGAGTTTGCTAAGAAAGCCCATATGCTCCTTAAATAAAACTGAAAGGAAGCTGTAGCCCTTCTGCTTAATGATAGCAAACAGAAAACAGCAAGAGAGCACTTGACGTTGAAAATTTAATTTTCGTCACCATGTTTTTATCTGAGCTTAGCTCCCACTCTTGGCTGATAAGGAATAACTAATAATGATTTAAGCATTTCTTCAAACCTAGCAACCTGTTGAACAGCTTCTTAATGTGCCTATCAATCACTTGGAGATAAGGATAGTTTGCACTCATAATAGCTAGTTGTAAAAATAAATAGAAGTTACTATAACTAGTTCAATCAACAATGGGATCTTTGAGGTCAGAGTGGAAATAATCAAACAGTAAGTATGAATAGGCTGTAATTTTTCTGATTAACAAATGTTTTGCTTGTCATGTGATCTTGAGAGCTGCTCTTAGCTGCTTAGAGGACTAAAATACATTTCAGAATGTATGTATTTGCATTAGGGGGTTAGACAAATGTATACACATACCAGTTACTTTTTAAAGCTATCTATGCATGTAAACCTTTTTATTTTATTTTTAAAAGTATCTTCATCCTGAAGTTAAATTCTCAGCAAGCTACTCTACAAAGCAGTGAGGATAAAAATGGGAAATATAATAACATGCAGAAAGTACTGTAGAATGCAAACTACAAATTACTGACATGCAAAATAAACATATTACATCTCTCCTGCATAGCTGAAAATATAACAGCCAACAGGAATATATTACATCTCAGCACCAGTTGCTGGTCAAAATGACAGTGTCCATATATAGCTACCAGTTTTGTGAAAGGAGTAAGAGAACTATATCTATATACATCCACAACCTGAAGACTGAGGAGAAACTGGTGCTAGCTTTATGAATCCAAAATAGATGCTCTGATCACCTCCTGGAGGCACCCATCTTTGTCAAAATTATATAAACATTACAAGCCCCTCACTTTAGGTATTTTAAATTGCACTGGTTCTACATGGCTAAAATAGCAAACACAGATGATGAGAATACAGATTTCTTCTATCCTCATGTTGCCTGTACAAAAAAACCCAGTGTCTTCCTCTATGCCCTGTGACAACCAATGCAGTGATTTCACACAAAGGTAAATATGCCTGTTGCTCATATACTGTACTTATATACATCTACAACCTGGAAACACATGCTCTTAAAAGAAGTAGAATCACAGAATCACTCAGGAGGGAAGAGACCTCGGGAGTTCTTTCTTTCATCCTACTTCCTGCCCAAGGCAGGGTGAGACATAAACTCAGATGAGGTTGTTAGGGCTTTATCTGGTCAGGTCTGGAAAACTTCCAAGAGGTTATCTTCACTGTGTTTTCTTGTTTGGTTGAGGTTTTTTTCCTTATAGTTACTCTGAACCTTCCCTTTTTCAACTTAAGGCCACCATCACTTGTTTTCCTCCCACAGACCACTGTGAGGGACCTGGCTCCATCTCCTTGCTGGTCTCCCTCTAGGTACCAGGGGCAACTGTTGGGTGCCTCAGCAGCTGTTTCTTCTCCAGGCTGAACAAGCCCTGCTCCTTCATCTTCTTCTCACAGTAGAAGTGCACCAAGTGGAATTAAATTGCTGATGGAAATCCCTGTGTTGGCAAGCAACCACAGTATATTTTCTCTATTGGTTGGTTATTTCTTCTAATCTTGTTCATTCAATCATGAAAAGAGTGCCAGACAGCACTTGACAACTCTCTGGGATCTTACATGCCTGCCTTTTCTCCATGAAGAGGAGAATGCCTAGTTCATCACAAAGTACCATGCAAAGTTTGGTCTGAATCTGCAAAGCAATGAATACTTACAATTTCTGTGTGTCTAACACCTCCCAAAAGCCAACCCCCTGTTAAACACAGCCAGGGTGTTGGCTATTTGATGTATTTTGGTATTCAAAAGGAAAAACCAGTCAGGAGAGAAGTAACTACAAAGGAGTATTCTAGAGGAAAATTTGCTTAAAAACCATGAAAAGGATGAGATTCATTGCTGTCTAGGAAGAGAAGGAAGGACTTCAAATACCATGGAGTCATTCTGAAAAAAGTAACTCTCTGGAACAGCAGATTGTGTGGAGCTCACTTTATTTACCACACAGGATCTGATTCAATTCTGTTTAAGGAAAAGAGATGTTCTAAATGAGATGCGGTGACTACTTATCCATCAGTCACTTTGATCTATTTTGACTCATCTCTTTTAATTTGAACACAACACAAGAATACAGCAATAGTAGCTTCCTCAGGAGATGATTAAAGAAAACAGAATATAAAAAAGAGATGAGCAGATCTCCAGCTTTGCAGGCAGTTTAGCTGGGATGTGTCTTTTCAAAGAGCGATCCAGTTTTTATTTTAGGGGCTCAGGTGGAGCATCCTCTTGAACCCTTAGTAGATTGCTCCACTCATTCATTACTCTGATAGCTGAAAAAAACCCAAGAGTTGCGTCTATTCTCTGAACACAGCAGTTAGTGCAAATGTGTTTATTCAAAGGGATCAAACCAGATTTTTATCTGTATATTCCAGTTGTTGCTTATTATCTCATTTATGAGAGTGTGAGTATATGTGTTTGATTTAAACCCAAGTGTGTCACTGTACACTTGTTTTTTGTTTTGTAAACTTAATAAGACTTGTAAGTAAATTATGTGGGTAATTATGAATATGCCACTGAGTACACTTATAAATATAAACCATTGGCCTTAAACAATGAGACCTTCGAAAATCATGTTGAGTAAACTTATCAACATTCATATAAAGTTACTCAGGTCTCCAGTAATACAATTCTTAAAAATGTCTTCTCAAGTAAATAAACTTCAGGAACTTGACTACTTATAAAATTGTGAATGGCATAATGCAAAATACTGCATTATTCTGACTTAATAAAAAAAGGTTTTATTTGTTTTTGAGACTGAGGTAAAGGATTGTTTGCCATGCCAGAACTGTGGAGTAACAGTTCTTATTTCAGTGTAGCAGCTGAGCATCTGTGATGTTTGAAATCATACTAGTTGCAAGTTTAAAGTTTTCCCATAAATTCTGGTCATGAGGAAATGGATAAAAGAAGCAAAATATAGAACTCGTTGAACTTGTCTCTATTTTAAACTGGTTTATATCTGACAATGTCTTTTGTTTTCAAGTAGCCATCTCAACAGCAGTGAGAACAGATTTGGTTACTTAAAGGGCCATTGACAACTCAGGGGAAACAAACCCCTGCAGCAGGATGCTTCAGTCCCTTAACCGTGTGTTGGATATCATCTGCTGCCTTTGGCCATTCTGCCTCATCCTGTTGCCTTCACCAGGCTGTGATTCAGTTTAAGAAGGTATAGAGTAAGAAGGAGAGACAAATTCCTTTCCTACCATTTCCATCCAGGTTGGTGAGTTCCCCATCGGAAATCTGAGTGTGGGAGCCTGGGAAAGGATGCCACTGGTTGAAAAAGTGGGGTGATCCGCTTCAGGCAATTTAAGAAATCAAACTACAGTTTAACTATCATTTTTTAAAAGATTTTGATAGAAAAATAAAAGGGTGGTCTTGAAATTGTTGTCTGAGGAAGGGCCACAAAGCTGAGAGAATACTGGTCAACAGGTGACACTATGCAAGCTGGCTGGATATTTCCCCTTTCAAACATCTCCTCCAGCTAAGACAAGGGCCTCACTGATGTTGGCTGTGTCTGTGTAAACTAAAGGCTCAAGTCAGGTGCCTGAGCTTAGATGTCTAGTGCCATTCGAAGAGCACTAGATGTGCAGTGCCCCTGGACACCTCAGGGCAGTCAGGACAACTGCATGGGGCTGCTCAGTGTGGTAGGAAAAGGGCTTGTGTTCTTATCTAGATAGTAAACAAATCAAACTCAAAAAAAGAGATAACTTATATGTAGATTTGACAAGAATAACAGCTCAAGCATTCTGTGTTGTTGGGGAGCTACTGACACTTCTTAAAGTTTTAACCCCCATGAGGAATACAGGAGATGCTCAAGGAGCACCCAAGAGCTTCCAGATTAAAAAAAAAAAAAAGCTGACATCCTCTCATTTAAGAGTAAAGTGTGCATGTGTGTATTCCTGCACAGACACAAGGTTCTCTCACTAACCCATCTATTTCTATACTTCCTTGTCATATTTTTCCTGACAGACAAAGACACACAGTCTCTCATTTCTGCATGACCTGGGAAAGACTGCATCTAGGCAGCTGTATGACAGCAAGCTGTGACATGGACATACCCACAACTGGGATCAGCAACTGCTCAGCTCTAGGAGTCTGGTGAGAGTACAGGAGGCATATTAGTATTTGAATCTAGTAACAGATTGGCCTTTTCTAGGGCAATGGTTTGGGCCAGGTTGTGGCTGCTCTTTTCCACAAGTTTTCTGATGTCCCAAGAATAACAAAAATGGTTGCTTTGTTGTATACAGCTGCACTTTGCACTATTATTGAAAACTGTGTTTTGACAGTACGTCTCAGCAGAGATCAATGACTTCGGACTTGTGTATGCGTCCACATATGTTTAAAATAAATTTTAAATAAATTAAATTTTGGAAACAATTTGCAGTTGCTGGTTCACTGAAGAGCTCTCAAGTGCTAACTGAAGAGACAACAAGTCTTGCTGCAGCCTACACATTTCAGTGAAATGGTGTTCTCATGATGTCTTCTGTGAGTCAGGATGAATTTTTGGGGCAGGAGAAAAGGATTTAAAAAGAATAATTAAAGTGTACTTCATGTGAGATGCTATCCCTGACTAACAAAAACATAAAACATTACATTAGTTTCAACCTAATTGTCATCTTGGCTTCCCCTTGTCTTCTTTCTATAAGAAAAGATGTCAAAAACATGCAAAATAAATGAAAAGACTAAAAACTCGAGTTAGTTAACATCTGCCTTAATGCTAAATCTTCCCTCTTCTAAATTAAAACTAATATTTCCAAAATACCTTTGTGAATACATTTCTTATTTAAAAGCAAAGAAAAATCCCCTCTATGGATAGGCTTCAAAACTCCCTAATTATTTCTGAGTCTTGTTACAGTTGTCAGATAATTGTTTGATCTTTCACTCTTTTAAGTCAATTTCAAAAATCTTAGAGTTTAATAGGCTCAGAACTCAGACCGAAGTAGGGAATTTTAAAAATACAGACTCTTGGCATCAGGTACCATAATATTTCTGAAGGTGTATAATGTTAAAAAGGCTTTTTAGCAAGCAGCAGAGTAAATTTCTTTGAAGTTATTCAGGCTATTTGGCATATGAATGTACAACAAGCACACAGTATGTTCGCACATTGAGGACTCTTGTAAAGTTTTAAATGATAAAAATTCCAGTTGCTGCAAATGCCAGTTGAAACCCTTGTTTGCTTTCACAGTCCTAAATATCCAGATTTTTTCACAAAACTAACACATGGTTCCCTCCTCAGTACAGAGCTACATCTACATTATGGGGATAGCTCCATTCTTTAACCTCTCTCTAAATTTGAACATCACTTGATAGTTTTAAGAAGTTATTTTTCTAAGAGCAACTGGCTGAGTGGATTTTGAAACATCACTTTAAGCAGGAGCAGTCAAGAACTTTGCATTGGGATCTCACCATAGCACTGGATGCTGTTTCACTGCCATGATATGAAATGAAATTTACATCCAAAACCTGCAGGAGGTTTAGTGCCTCCTTGCAGTTGCCTCTGTGATAGCTTCTCGTGGTCTACATGAGGAGGCACTTGCTGCATGCTGTGGGTCTATCTACTTCAGCTACTTAGTATTCTTGAGAAGTTATTTTTGAGGTGCAAATTTGCCTTCTGTCTATCATTGGAGTCATGCAGCAGACATGTGAGTGGGTGCAAGATGCCCCCAGAATGGGAAAAGCATGTCTTCTCTATGTCCTCCAGCAGTTTGCACTCTGCACAAGCACATAATTCTGCCAGCAACCTCAGTCTGGGGCAGCTGTACAGAAACACACTTTGCATTGCCTTCCAGGTACAGATGTGTGTTGTCGTGTGCCTAGGACAGGCAACTGGTATGAAACTGATTGCCACAAAGATGCTCCTAGAACCAAGGTGGATCACACCAAATCAGACACTGCTCCTCCCTTTTCTTGCACCTCACCAGCTGGTAGCATGAGCGTCCACAATGTGATAACTCCCTTGAGAAGCATGGCAGGTGTCTGCTCTGTCTGCTTGTGTTTATGTTTATCTCTTTAGCTCTGTGGGGCGAGATCTTATCTCCATTTATGGGTAAAATCCTGTGGGTTCTCAGTTGAGCAACTTCAGTTCTCATTTAGGTCTCTTAAAGATCTCACAGATTACATATCTTCTGGGACTGAGACCATGACACTTGCCATGAGGAGTTCCTAAGCCAAAGACATGGATCCAGCACTATTCATCAAGATATCTAAATATAAATAATGAATAAAGTGGATGCATAATTATGTACTGTATCTGAATTTATTCTGGAATAAATTTTTAGGTGTTACTGTAGTCAGGATACTGAAGTGGCTTGTATGTTAACTGTGCAAATTAATAAACCAAGTTTAAAATTAGACTTGCAGACTTGCCAGGAAAACAGTTTTAGTGGAAGCTGTGTCTTTAGAAAAAGGAATCAGAACTGGACTGCTTAGGCATGAAAAGGCTACCCATCAAACCTTAGAGAAATGGTCACTGCAGGCAGGAATGAGGGACATTGTTGACGCTTGGTGGTGAGACTATGCTGGTTTGTGCAGGAATCTAAGCCTTGCAATGCTGAAATTACTAAAAGAACTGATTGTGTCTTTTATCTGGAAAAAGAAAGCAGTTAAAATCTCTTTGCTAAAAATTTTGCATGCCAAACTTTAACCTGGGATTAAATTGACTAGTCAGAGGGAAGCCTCAGTGTGTGTGCGCTCTGGTAACAGAAATACCAAACTGCACATCAGACCCTTTTATGGAGAGGGCAGACAGGTCCAGTACCTGCACAACTGCCATATCTGCTACAGATTCGGAAGTTGTGTAATGCTTGGAATTGGAGGATGGTTAGCATGTCTACATGGCAAAAAGCACTTCTTTGAGAAGCTACCTCTAAAGGAGTCAGAAGTAGTCTATCTTCATGAAGCTTTTCCTGCAGGCTAATGAACTCTGCCTCTTGGCAGGGTTAATTGACCTATATGGAGTGCTACACTAATGCCGCTAAATTGTGTTCACTAACCACATTGCATGGTTTCAAGTCAGGTTGGCTATCTCTTCATTAAACTGCAGTCGTGACTGTGCCAAGGGCATCAAAATACCCTGCAAATGTGAGCCTCAGAGCTTGACTCTGCCCGTCCTCCTCAGAGAGAGTTCTCATTGCAGGCAGTGGGAACTTAGCCTAAAGAGCCCGTGACTGGGTCTTTAAACATTCAAGACCAACATTTTGAATAATTGACTCTCTAGTTTGCCTCAGGATATTATGATAGCTTTCAAAGGCTGGTTCCAATATAGCAATAAGCCACAACAACGTGTGTGTTTTAGTATGAAATCAGTGCATGCTTTCAGTGCATTGGCATGGAGCCTTTACCACCCAAGGAGTATTCCTGAAGTGATCCAAAGCCTACTGAGATCTGTGGAAAAGTTTGTATTGACTTCAGTTGGCTTTTATTTCTGTTGAATGCAATGGGCTTTGGATTGGCCCCAGAGATTCCCATCCCTTATATGAAGACTGTTTACATGAGGTATTCATTAGATAAAACATACAAACAACTCTTGGAACAAGGACTAACACCTAGGACTCTTCTTCTTGGCGATGGATGCAGAGTCATACCCTTTCTTGATTTCTCTCTCTGGGTCTCTGTGTTTGTTTTTCATACAGCCTGGCAACTTCAACACACCCGTGGCCAGACCACTCCCTGAGGACTTAGAGGGTGGGTAGCTAAACCTCTCCGGATGGGAAGCTACCATAGGGTACATATCACCCATCCTTCATGAATACCCTAGCCACTAAATTGTTGTATACAAGGCAGTTGTTGGCAGCTCTTCCTTTGGCTGTTTTACAAAAAGTGATATAAGCCACTCAGTTACATGGAAGCAGATGGTCCCAGACGGTGTGTAGGATGCCTTGGGAATGACCAATGGACCAAAGTTGCTCAGGCTTTGAATCCCACTGAGACTGAGGCTTGAACAGGTGCCAAGCTTCTCAGCTCTGTCACGGTGGAAATATATCTGGTGCACAATTCTATGTGTATGGGGAATTCTTGAGTCAAAAAGGCAGGAATCTGTGAAAGTGAGGTGCCAACGGTGGTACTGGGAAGTTGAAGGAAAGAAGGCTTGAATGTAGGTGCTCATATGTGGGTTAAGCCCCATGTTGCAGGTTTCTCTCAGTCCTCCCCAAGTTACTCATCATTGTAGAGAGTTCAGCATGTTCAGCACTGCACTAACAAATGTAAGGCCTTCTCCATCCATGGTCTAGCTTGGTCTTTCAAGTCAGTGTCTATGGAAGTATTATCTGGGTACATAGCTTTACTAAACCTCCTGTTGAAGAAAAATAGAGATGGAAGCCTAACAGCCTAATTCCAAATAAAACCTCCCAGACTGGGGGTTATCAGGAAGCTTTATTCAGGTATTACTGTGGCACTGAAGTTAATTTTTATTGTGGAATGGGAGCTTCTTGATAGGTAAACTTAATAATTGGTGCTGCAAAGATGATGATAACATCTGAGGTTATAGGAATGTGGTAGCTGTTTGATGATCATACAAATGGAGTGGTATTTCCACAGCCAGATAAGTAAAAATATCCCAGTAGGAAAGAAATTAAAATGCTCAGAATGTTTTAATCAGCATCCTCACAGAGTAATAATAAATGTATTTCTGATATACAGATGAGCTTTTTTTCAAATTATTTATCTATAGGCATATTGATTAATGTACTAACAGAGAGGCAGTTATCTAATAAATAGTCTAGGCAATATGCAGTTAACAATTAATGTGCCATAAATAATATTTAATATATACTGTTTAGTTAAATGCACACTAATTAATTAAAACAGGGCAAGCTACAATAATGCTAACTATTACTGTATCAGTGTATAGCCAGTTTGGACAGTGGTGTTAATTACAGGCCAGATGTTGATAATCCTGCTCAGATCAAGGAGTTCCTTGTCCCATCAATAGCCTCTGGTGATTTTTCTACATTCACTCTGAGATGTTCCCTGAGGCTGCTCCCAAGACCACATGCACTGAATCTGCTTTTCCACTAGTAAATTAAACGGTGCCAGGGCACTGAAACTTAAGTCATCAGAGTGGTTGCTGACATGCTTTTGGCCTGGGCCACCAAGAACTCCCCCAGACAATTTCCTGGCATGCCTAGGGACTCAGCAGAGGCCTAGGACTGTTCCCAGGTGGCCATGTGAGTGTGACCACCCGGTTTTGGGGAGTAAGAGAATTTAATACCAATGGCATGGTACACTGTGAGATGGCCAGTTTTGATGTCAGAGAATGGTCCTATGCAAGTGTCATTCATTAGTGTAAGTGCAGCTGGGCTGCACAAATAGCAAAATTTGTGAGCACAGCCCCAGCTGTGGCTGAAAGCCATTTTGCAGTGTCCAAGAGACTCCCTCTCAGTTCACAATGCTATTATGCACCCCACAGCCCATCACGCAGCTTTGCCAGGCACACCATGGCAAAGAGGAGTCAGGAACAACCCTCTTCCCCAGCCACGTGGGCAACCCTGTGGGTGCTAGTAGATGTTTCTAGAGCACGCTTAGAAGTATGCAAGTGCTTTTCTCTTTCATTTCTTGCAAACAATGAGTTGTAGTGGTACAACAACTTGAAACAAAGCCCATGGAAGCCCTTTAAAATAAGACACAGGTGAATCCATTGCACCTTCTTGTAGCATATATGGATATTGACTGCTAGTCCAGTCCGGTGTGTTCAGTGTGTTTACTCACATGTAAAAAGTCAATTGTGACCATAGTGCTCTGCAGAACTGAGCATGAGGTAACCAAACCAAATATTGCCTCTTCAAGCACTGTATAAATATGTGTACATATATACACATATATATTGCTGACATGTAGCAACTGTTGATGGAGCAAGTTCTGATGCTGCTGTTAAATTGCACCAAGTAGTTAATCAGTGGCCCTATTTTATTGTTTTTGACATCGCTTTCTACAGGTTGAAGAAGTTTACCTTTATAAGAAGCAGAAAGTTGACAGATATAGTAGATAATTCTGTTATGCCTGCTTGGAAATGATTAATGCTAAACTTTTGAACAGGTCTGCCTTGAAAAGGAAATGTCACCTGTTCAAACGCAGCTTTGTATGTTCTCCTGTGGTAATGTATTCAGTGCTTATCAACATGCTGATCTGCTGGTAGTTTCAGGGAGTAAATGTGAGTTTCAGCAACTGAAGCCCGATCCTGCAGGTGCATGTTTAGGCAAAACTGCCATTAGTTTTAATAATAGCTTGTCTTATTCAAAAGTTGAGGATGAAGCTAGCAAGTGGGTAAGTGAAATACGTGAGTGCAGGGGTAGGTTTTTATTACTCAGAATATATTGATGTGCCTTTGAGACTTCCATCCAAAAATGTTTTGAGTTTCCTTGAATTTTTCATGCAAAACCAGTCATTGGAACATTTTCATGATTTATTAAATTCTCATTTTATTTCCCTCCCTTCCGGATGCTTAATAAAGAGTTTCCAGCTGTTTGTACTTCCATTTGACAGATAAAATAGACCCTTATTCTTCAAAGCACTCAGGAACATGTATAACTTCAAGTGTGTGAATGGTATCCTCTGACTGAGATGAGCTATCAGTGGGCTTGAAATTATGCATCTGCAAAGAGCTAGCTTTTCGTAAGTACTTAGTTGTCTAAAAATATAGATGTGGTGAAATGGGATTTTTAAAGATGTTTAAACATGTTCCTCACTCCCTCTGTAATGTTTTCTTTAGTACTCCATGTAGTAATTAGAGAATAGCAATTGCAGACTCTACTTGTACAGTAATGTATTTCAACAAACTGCCGTTTCTGTATTATGGGGAATTAGGAAAAACAGGTTAAATTTAACATGAATGCCAGCAATAGAAAGAGACTAAATGATTGCAATACTTGACTGTCATTTTGTCTCTAGAATTACATGAACCATCTACAGGTTTATTATTGCACTGCATCTCAGACATACTAGGACCCCACTCTTTCTGGTACTAAACAAAATAAGAGGTCTTATGTTCTATCAGGTTGTTTGAAGAGCTCCAACTGTTTCTTCTGTTCATGATTTTCATATGAGCTGTTCACGTTTTCCATGAATTTGTCTATTGTTCAGATTTGTATGAAATTTATTTTCTGGGAAAAGCCTATTAATTAACTAATCAAGGAACCAAAGATTGAGGCCAAAGGGCCAGATTTTCAAGCACTTGCTAGGGAGAGTTCTGTTTATACATATTTCATGGGAGGGGTTATAATTTCAAAAATAATTGTGGTGGTTTGGAATTTGTAAATGCTTTGGGTGGATATTGTTACATACTAAGTTTTTGAAGGAACTAACATTCAAATGAAATTCTTAGTCATTTAACTATTCAGTATTTGAGCTTCTACTTAGAAAGTAGTTTGACAAATACCAACACCATGGAAACTGTAATATTTATGTACTAATCGAATACAAATAGAACATTTCCCCTACTACTTATCTTTGTAGAAGGTAGAGAGTTCCTCATTCCAGACCTGTCTGTCTATCTATCTATCTATCTATCTATCTATCTATCTATCTATCTATCTATTTCTCTCTCTCTCTCTCTCTCTCTCTCTCTCTTAACCTTGGCATACTCAATTCTTAATGCATATTATCAGCATTCTCTCAATAAAATTTTTGTTCTACACACTTCTCTCATTTATCAGCTTGCATATCAATACTGCACTGACAGTCAGCTTGATCCTTTGAGTTTGACACAACTGAAATTCAGTATGACTCTTCCCTTGCAAATAGGTACGTTTTCTATTTTTCTGTATTCCTGTATCCATTCTTAGCTGGATTCACATTTTTTGAGTGAGACCAATTAAGTTCTTGTGGAGACATTTGAAGGCATTTAGGTGTTGCTACCGGGGTGTCTGCCTTTTTTTTACTGAACATTACAAAATGTACTAAATTAGAAGACTAAATAAGGATCGACAATCTTTGTTGGCTGTTATTGAAAATTATTAGAAAACAAGCCTGGCAAATCTCTTCCTTTTTAGGGTGTATCTATAATTCAATCAAGGGTATCAATGTAGCCAGTGTTAATATCACCACAATAGCTGTAAATTAGCTAATAGAGTAATGGCAGCAGTACAGGGCTCTGCTTGGGCTGACCACACAAATATTTACATGGGTGAGATATACATGCAGCCTTTACTAAACTTCATACTGGTGTTGCTTTCACTCAGTCTGGGTAGCTTACAGTTCCGCTCTGTCCTACCTGTGTAAACTAGCATCATATCATCAACACTCGCCCTAAGAAAGAGCTTTTGGTAAGCTGGAAGTTAATTGCTGAGCAAGGAGAGCTAGTCTGGTGAGCAACTGCTTGCCTAGAACTTAGGGTACGTCTCTGACTGGTTTGGATGATTAAAACACTATTTTTAGAATTAGGAAAACTGTCTTCTAGAAACATTGATATTAATAGTGCTGCCTGCAATAAATACACCAAAAGATGATCATATTTCTGCTGCAAATACACTGGTTCAAAGGATCAGTGACAGAAGATGACTGACTTGTTTTCAAATGAGACTGGCTATAGTGTGTATAATAAGAATAATAACAAAAACAGAGAAAATACTGTTAAGCCCTGAACCTCGGAGATTCCATATATCCTCTAAGACCATCCTCTGGACAGGAAAACAGGAATTGGTTTAATGCATCAGATGAAGTGAAAAAAGAAGATAAATGTTTCTTCTCTAGCTCACAAAGTGACAGTAAAATTGCCTAAAGACCTTAAAGGACCGGTGAATGAAATAGCCACTGGGCTTTAGTACCTCCTGTGTCACTGCACAGCAGAAATTCAGCAAGAAATGGAAAGCTTATGGGAGAGCTGTTGCTGAGCTATTTTATTCTCTTGCCATGTGCCCTAGTACAGTAATGTAGAAAGACACAGCTCATTGCAGTCAGAAGAAGGATGCACTCTCCACCTGGCTTTCCTTGTTGTCCTTGTTCCTCATATGGTGTAACATCAGCATTCCCACTGTTGGAAACTTCCCATTGCTCTCCTGGAAAAGTCCAAAGGACTCCTGGGATATTCAAGCAACAGTCTGATTCACCTCTCATACCCGTGTAATGCTAGGCAGAGCTGCATACCCTGCCTGCAGAACAGACACAATCACAAATCACTCATTGATCATGCATCACACACAAGCAGAAATTATTATCTAAATTAAATTATTTACCAAGTTAAATTATGCTGTCTTTCACTGCTCATAGAAATAAAATAATATTTTGCAAAGAATCTGTGAGAAAGTCCCTTTAATATGTAACTGCCAGGTCCTGAAATGTCATTTCAGACACTGATTAAAGTACAAACTAGAAAATAGAGGTTGTTTGATGACAATCTCTAGAACGATGCCCAGACTTTTTGTTTCCTCTCTTGTTCTGTGTACCAATACAGAACTAGTGTAAACAGAAACATGAGCTTTCATTAGCCTGTGTTCAAGCAGCTGCAATAAAAACTGCTAATGGAAGAGGAGGAAAGAAGAGGGAAAAGATCAAATGCCCTAAAAGGTATTTACTCAACATGAGAGTTGTGTGACCAAGAGATACTATTTTGAGGTTACGCACAAGGAGTGAAGAAATGAACTGCACTTTCAGGAAACTTTGTGGCAAGAATAGGTGGGAAAATAATTACGTTGCATGACTAGCCTTCTCTTTGTACGGACACATTGTATGCCAAATGCCAAAGCAAACAGTTTATAAGTGAAGTGTAAGTTTTATTCATTTGCTGTCTGATCAGAAGTATTTATACATTCCTGTAGCATGACTGTCTTTATTTATTTTATTTTATTTTTAAAACAAAAAAGCTTTATTAAGTCACTGAAAGGAAAGTTCAGGGATTGATTTTAGAAATTGCTTGACTTTAGAATTTTGTTTACAATGTAAGGATTGCTGCATGATTCCATGTGAAAGTATTGACTTATGTTCCCTCTTCCTTCTTTGAGTGGATAACTAACCTGATGAAAGGTGGGGGAACAACAGACAAGTATTTTGATGAGACTTTTCTGACACTGTCTCTCATGAACAAGGTAAGGAAACATGGTCTAAAGGAAAGAATTGGGAAGTAGGACAGCCTGAAATATCTTTCTTGAAGAATAAGCATAAGTTTTGATAAAAAATTGTGAAGTCTTTCCAAGTGGGGTGCTCGCAGGCTTTCATCCTGGTCCCAGCCCTAACCTGGCTTTCCATTAAGGGTCTAAACAACAGGCTACAGAGTGTATACACACAGTTAATTTGCAGGTGGCACTGATGGGATGATGCTGCAAGCACTTTGGAGGAGAGCTCCAGAAATCAAATGGGCAAAGTGGAGGGACGGCCTGAAATCCACAGAATAAGACTAAGCCACAGAGAACTGAAGTTCAGGGGGAAAAGTCAAACACACAATAAAAAGGAGAATAATGAGAGAAACAGCAGCATAATGGGAAAGGATTTGGAGGTTACTGTGAAGCACAAACCAAGTCAGCAATCTGAGGCTGCTGTAATCTAGACAAATGCAGCATGATGTGATCAATAACATCATCCATAAGAGATGAGCAGTGACTGTTTAGTTCTGTTTGGCGTTGGTGAAACTTCCACTGGAGGACTCTGCCCACTTTCAGTTGCTGCCCTTGAACAAGGATATAAGCAAACTCCAGGTGAAGGTAACAAGCAGGGTAAGAGGTTTAGAAAACATGACATACAAAGGAAGAGCTATAGAAAGAGAATTGATTGGTCTAAAAAGGAAGGACTGAGGAGGGAATGTAAAAGTCTATTACAACAAGAAGATTACCATAAAAAGATAATTTCACTTGAGAGAATAAAATAAAATTTAAAAAAAATCTCCTTTTTTTGAGGCTTTTTGAGTTTGCAGTAGATGATCTTTAAGGTCCCTTCCAACTCAAGCCATTCTATGATTTTAAGAATGGGCTAAAAAAATGACTGTAGGGGTGATCTGGGAACACAGCAACCTCTTAAGGTCATTTCCAGTCTTATACTGCTTTGATTCATTGACCCATCACATAAAACTGCATCTGAAATCAAACATGTATTTTTAAATAGATTATTAGAAGATTTTTTGGGGTGATGTATTTTTATCATGGCACCCTACTTTTTTTTTTTTTTTCCCACAGACAGATACTTTTTTAATTCTGATGTCAGTGTTTTCTTAGTACTTGATGATTTTCATGAATATTCACATTGAAACTTTAGGAGGTCATTGTTAAATCAGAATTGTTACAAAGGGCTTTGCTATTATGTTATAGGCGTTTGTTCGGTGGCAAACACCTACATATTCTGTTTCCTTACATCTAATTAATCACAGAGAGTAAGGTTTTAATCTCTCAGAATAATTTTAACATTTGTATTTAATGTACATACTGATATTTAGTTGTAATACTGAATACTTTTTATCCTGTTTCTTCAATTTCCAATCCATATCTCAAAGTGTTTTTATTTCTTTTTTTACTAGCACTTAGGAAGTTAATTTGCATAACATTTGTTTTGTTTGCATAGCTTTGCAATGTATTTTGTTTCAGAGCAGTTACTCTTAAAAAGTATACTTACCTACACGTAGTGACCTCTGGATGCTGCCCTCAGTATAGTCAACAAGACCACACTGTGAAAATAATTGACTTTTTTGTTATCTTCATAACATTTTGTTGTAATTCAAGAAATCATCTTGAATTTATTGAAAAGAAAATGTGCTGTGCATATTTCAAGTTGAATTTAGTATTCTACTTAAAAGAAAACCAAAACGTTTCATTTATTTTTGTGGTGGAGACACAGTTTTGCTTTAGAAAAAAAGGTGTGAATGTGACAATAATTTTTAAAAAGTTTTGACTTAAATCCACATTTCTTTCAGCAAAAGTAGTTGTGTCCTGTCATAAGTGCTCACAACAAAGTTCATTTGTTAGCAGAAGAGACAGACATAAATTAATTCCTGACAGAGTACAAGGTTATGCTCATCATAATACTATTGCAGGCTTTGTCGTGTGGGGAGTTAGGTGGTAAACCATCTTCTTTGTGGCAAGTAAAGGGTCAGATGTTTTTGCACCTGATACGGCAGTTGTATCATTTGCTACAGATTTGTGGACAGAGGAGGTTCTGCAGTCACAGGATGGGAATTTAACTTCTTTTTAACCTAGGGTTTACTTGAGATTTTGGCGCATTCTTTGTGGGCTGCACATCAAAACACACACAATAGGCTTCTCCTATGATATCTAGAAACACAAATAGCTTTCACCTTCTGGGCAGTAGTGAGATGCCTGCTTCCACATTCCTCCCACCAGGGTGGCAGCAAGTCCCCTGCATGAGAGCTCCAGACCCAGCCCACTGGCCACAGATTTCCAGCCTGATCGAAAAGGGAAGTCTGCTCCCTGAGGGATGTGGCAGTAGACGAGATGTTGCAGCCCTAGGGGATAAGCAAGGCAGGCTGCCTGGCAGCGTGACTCATCAGATCTCTGAGGCATGAGGTGACTACCTCAGTGAAGGCACCCCGCGTATGTTGAAGTGACTGTTAAGATTACGTATGTGCGCTGCCTCACATTTTGGCTTCATGCTGTCAGCAGGCCCGCATGGTGTGCTTCCTCTGCCCAGCAAGATTTTGCCAGGGATTCCCTCTCCACCAACCCAAACTTGACTTTTTCTTGGGAAGAGTTCATGTGTGGTTTCACACACCTGCAGGGATCTCAGGAGAGCTGCTCGTTATTCCAGCCTGCTTACCTGGGAAGGTGTGTGTATACCAAGGATGCACCTCTTGTGGTTGTTTTCCCTTTGAGGTGAGGGAGGTGAAATTGTTTGCCTGGTATATACCATTCATTTTCCTTGTGGTAATGGGCGAACACCTTTTTCTTGCTGTCGGCTTTCCTTGATGGAACCTGCAGCTCTGTACAGCTTTCCTCTCTATTTACCCAGCCTGTAGGGCACTGTATTCTGGTTTAATTCTTCAGGTTTCTTTGAAGCCAGTGAAGAAGGACTGGATCTTGAAAGCACAGAGATTGGCATCCAACATGTATTCATACTGTGTCATGCCTTGACTGTGCAGGTTATACCAAAGGATGTATCAGGACCAAATAAGACATTAACTCGCTTCTTGAGTCAGCAAGAGACTTTTTTTTTTTAATATTTTATTATATGGATTTTTATCCAGTTATTTACCCCAAAATCTTAGCAATGGATTTCTGCTATTTAGAGTCAAATCTTGTTATACTACAGACCTGAGTAAAGAAATTATTTGTACTTTATAATTTCTGCTTGAAAATCAACAAAAATTCTTCCAGTACTTTTAAATCAAAGTAATACTTTCCTTGAAACAATGTGACTGTGGTCATATCTGAACAAAATACATAAAGATATGTGCTCTGTGCTTGAGGCTGACTATGCTGGAGTACTTAGCTGGTGTAAGAGTGGTCTTCTTCCAGGGCTAAGTCCAGTATATACAGGCCTCTTGCTGGTATGTCCATATTTGTCAAAGCCTGGAAATCCAACTCATAGTGACAGAGCTGTCCCAGCAGAAATGCAAAAAAACAGTCCAAGCCCTTGCTGTCCAGGTAAGTCTAATGTTGCACTGAGGATATGTTGAGGAAAAGTCCTACTCTGAAAAAATAGAATGAGCTTGACAGAGGAGATGGGCGATTTGAGCAAAAGATTAAGGCAAGGACTGAAACCTGTCATACATGCATTCACAGTGGAACATAAACAATTTCTGTGATGAGGCACTGACAAACCATAAACATTCAAACATCCTGCATCATTGAGAGGCAGGCATACCTTCTTGCTCCTTGGCTAATGTATATAATATGATCCTCGTACTGTAGCAACAAGATGCTATGTGTCATCCTTCATTTCCATTTGTATATTCCATTCTCCTTTTCCCAATCCTCCTGGCAGAGACATGCATTTTCCACACTTACCCTATCTCATGGACACTGAACATTATTATTATCTCTGTGGCACTAACTTCTTGAGCTGCTACAACATCTGCTTACATTGCTGAAGCCCTCTTGTCATTTTCTCAAGAAGCTCTTTAGTTATGTTATCAAGAAAATGGTCAGATGAACTCTCAAAACTGTTTAAAATGCAGTGATCTTTGAACTATGATAACTTCATGCTTCTGATACAGTATTGAAAGGTGAGGGTAAATTTTGGAAAGATAATCTACCTTTGGCTTTCTTCATTTGGGTAACAGCTGCATCTGACCTTGTTTATCACAACACTTTTAATATAAAGAAAAGAATTATGATGGTGAGTCTGAGGCAATTCTTCATATCCTACTGGTATATCACTGAAGGCTGTCTGGACACACTGCTGATTCCTCTTGGTTTTCAGTTGCTAAACTATAGTAAATCTCTTGTAAAGAAAAGCGTAACAATCTTCCAATGCAGGTATTTGTCACTGGAATTTGGAAGGGGAATGAGTTTGGTTTGTGTTAGCTTTCACTCACATGGTTAGATTGGTGCTCAACCAGTGCATCTATGTTAGCAGTTTAGTGCTCTGGAGAAGTGATTGTTTAGGTGCAAATCTGCTTTGTGTCTGTTCTTTGAATCATTCAGCACACATGTGAGTGCACTGCAGGAGCTAAGGCTGAAGCCAGGCTCCAGGGCTCCATCCAGAGCACTCCACCAGCAGTGGTGCAAGGTACCTCCAAAAAGGAGAAAGCACATCTTCCCTAGATCCCTCAGCAGTTCACACTCTACACAAGTGCGAAATTCTGTTAGTAATGTCAAAGCAGTCTGGGGTGGCTGTACAGAAATCTGCTTTGCATTGTAATTGGTACCTTGGACAGGCAACCGGTATCAGCTTCATTGCCAGAATCATTGTGTTGTGGAACAGGTCAACAACATTATAGCTCTAACAGAATCAGTTACACCACAACACTATGGTTCCATTAAAATGAACTGCACCAGGTCAAGCTCTGATGTTTTGGGGGTTTTGGTTTTTTTTTCTACGGGGGGGGCGGGCCTCAGCAGTAGCTGCTATGGGTGCACTCTCAGGGAAACACTTTTTGGTTCAATGTGCTGTCCATGTTGTGCCACAGTCCAAACACCCACAGTTGGCTTCAGTGATGAGGTATTTCAATGTTGCTAGAAAAATAAAAAGGAACACAAGCTGCAAGTTTGACTGTGATCAAAAGATCATCCTTTTGGTGAGAACTGCTTTGATTATAAGCAACGATCACTTTATTAATGTTATTACATTACAGACAATGAAGTCTAACTCTTAACAGTTTGACTAATTTCATGTACTCACATAGCTCTGGTGGATTTTATCTGTTAAAGCACCTTCCATTGTTTCAGGACAAGTTGTGGTTTAGACCCTATTGCAAGACTTTTTCTACCTCAGAGGTTTCCTTTTTTCTTTTTTTCTTTTTTTTTTTTTTTTTTTTTTTTTTTTTTTTCTCTTTTTTAAACCTCTCTCACAACTGGAATCTGATCTTTTTTCCTGACTCCTGTCTATTGTGATAAAAACTGTCCCCTGAACAACTCTATGGCTGGACCTTGGTCTGGGGAAGACTTCCTCTGTCTCCTGATCATAACCTGACTGGGTTTGACACATGTACAGAAACATCTCTCCAAGAACTTGCCTTGATTGCCTTATTTGCATAATGAATCAAAAGATATATAACAGTAAAAAAAGACATCAAAAGGCTTGCACATCTCCACTTAAGCCTTAGTCCTTTCTTGTGTGTTTTCTATATGTTCCCCTTAGTCCTGTCCCACTTCTCTTTTACTATATGAATACCCAGCAACTGCTGCTTGTTTCCCACCCTTTCTACTCCAGGCGAAAGGTTTTAACTGCTTTGTTTCTTTGATTCTGACCTTGGAAACATCCATCTATAAATTAAATAGAGACAGGTGGTGGATATTTCACTGCTAGCAGCTTCTGTTCTCAATGACTCCTAGGTGTCCTCTCTGAAATATATTAATCTTTGTCAAGATTCTATTTAGTATTTGTTTCTTTTAACAGTCTCCTTTAATTCTGTATAAGTGAACAAAAAAAAATCAAACAGATAAAGTGAGATACTTATGATAGTTATGAAAATAATAGAGATATCTCATTCTTCGCAATAAGCAAATGAATATGAAGTGCTTCACACACTGCAAATTTACAATCTGGATTCTACACAAGTAAAAATAAATGCACACACCCATAAAACTAGTAAAACTGGTTGTTGCAGCTACACATAGTTCCCTGTGTTCATTAAAATTCTATCTTTATTGAGCTTATCTTGATTGGCATGCAGATCAAAGTAAAAATGTAATAAATAAAAGAATATACATAATGGAATCCATGGAAAGAAGCTATTCAGAAGATAATTCTGGTAGGTAAATTGCAAGGCAGTATTAAAAACAACAGTGCAGAAGCATTTGAAGCATAACACGTCATACACTGTTGAAGGACTGGATCCTGAGGCCATTACTCACTTGCGTAGACACACTGACTTCAAAAGAATTACTCACCGTGAGTAAAGATAGTTGGAGTACGACTAAACAAGGGAGTATTAGCTCCTTTGGTGCAGCTGTGTAGCTGAACAACAGCTCTGTATGAGCATGATCCTGTCAGCGATATCCAGCTTAGTCCACAATGACATCTCCAACCTCCTGGTGGATGTGGTGAGCACCTGTGTAGGGCAGAAGATCCCTGATCGAATGGGAAGTGGGAACACAAATAAGCATAAATATGAAATTAATAAGTTTTCTTCCAGTTGTGCCCACTTGTGCTGCTTATGAAAAGAATCTTGTTAGTTCCCTAGCTCTGGCTGGCCTTGCACTGCCCATACATGGAAAAATTACACGAATCAGCCTTGTCTCATCCATTATTAAACAAATAGTTGTGCTTTTCTGAACTGGAAGCCAGATTTCCATAGCTGAATTTTTATAGCTGTTTAAATGTATGGAGAAAGAGCAATTTGACTTTCAGGTGTCAGGGATGAATTTTCAGAGCAGTCAACAAAGGACAAGATTTTTTTCACCTTAAACTGCTACCTAGAGTATTGTGATGAAGTTATAGGTCATGAACATAAGACCTCTTAATGTCATTTTATTGAAATATTTGTTGGCACAATTACACAAAGGAGATAAAGGATGATTTACAAGATTAGTCACAAAAGGTGAACAAAACAGAAATGAGATGACAGATTCTAGATAACAGAAACTAGAAGACAGGGTCTGTATATTGTGGGCTGTTGAATAGAGTGAGTTCAATACAGAGTATGACAGAAAGAATATATATAAAAAAAAAAAAAGACAAAAGAGAAGCCTAAGAGAAAGATTTCTTAAATAAATTTTGAAACCTAACTGGCATCAGTGGCTACTGTTCACTTCCACTGTTTGAGCATTGGGCACCAACAAAAAGATCCAGGTATGCCAAATTTTACCTTTCTGGAAAATTGAGGGAAAATTTCTCCCACTTTGGTCTTTCATCCCTTTTATGTTTGAACATTCTTATTACGTACTCAGCATAACCAAGAATTAGCCAGGCTGTCGTGCCATAAGGATGAGTTTCAACAGAGAAAAACATTTGTCTGTGGTTACAGACTGGCTCTCTGGGAAAAAAACAAAACAAAAACTGGTTGTGGCAGTACGTACTGGAACTTCTAAAAACAAAGCATGAGGCTAAGTTTACCTGTCTGCCTACCACTGCCTAGAGTGTTTTCCCAGGTCTCAGCTAGTTTATAACATATGGTTACCTGCAGTCATGTGAAAGTGTTTTCAACTAGCCTGGTGAATTATTGGCAGCCACTGCTGTTTTACATAAAAAACATTTCATGCTATTTTGAAGTAGTAGGAGGCAGCGTCCCCTTCCTCAAAACATTAATGTATATTCTGAGACGAATCCACTACCTCTTTGACCCAATTTTGGGTTCATATTACTCAATCAATCCCAGCAGTATTACATCCATGTGTCATTTTGGAATAAAACACTGAAGTGAATCAGTCCCCTTTGCTCCTTTCTTCTACATTTTTCCACCAGCGCCATGAGAGATTCAATGAAATTTTCCACATCTGGGAGCTTTCTGAGAAAACAGTGGAAGATACTGGCATCCATAAAACCCTGACAAGCACCTCAGAGATTATGATATTTATAATAATGAGAAAAATGCCACCCAGGTTATTTCAATTTTGGATTTGTGTTTTTTGTTTTTGTGGGTTTTATTTTTATTTTTTTTTGTCTTGTTGATATTTTGTGAGCAAAACTAAATCCAATTCAAATAGCTGAGTGAAGCATCTCCCCAAGCTCATTGAAACTCCTAACTAACTGACACGGAAGTTAGATGCATTATGTGGGCTTCAGGCCATCCTTAGCACAATCAGTTTTCGTCAAGCTGAAACCTGCTGTGTTTAGGCAGGTTGGGATTTCTAAACAGGTTGTTCAGCCCTGTTTTCTATGCTTAGTTGCCCAAGGTTTTGTTTTCTTCCAAGAGCAACAACAAAGTATTTGGCTTACAAAAGTTTTGAAAGAGTCCATCATTTTGAGATACTTTTTTTCGGCATTGAAAGGAGCAGTTCCACTAGGACAGACACCAGGTTTTCAATATGGAAGGGCTCTGTGAATGACAAAGGACTGGTGGGCTGTTACCTCTGTTTTCTCTTGAAATTTTGACCTTTCAGGTATGCTGTGACATGGAAGCAGTTTGACAGGATTTGGAGGACATTTGAGGACTCCAAGGAAAGATTCCTCTCGAGAGTTAACAAAATTTTACTTGATCATATTTATTAATAAGGTTCTTAGAGCCTAGAAAGTGCATGACTGTCTATTTAAACCTAAATAAAGATTAATATTCTTTTATGTAGTGTATATATTTACATGGCAGTTGCTGGTATAGCACTTTGGTACAAAACTGTAATAAAATAATAAAATGGTTTTCCAGCATGCCATGTTCAAGTAAATATATATTTATTTGAAAAGAAAAAAAAAAGAAAAAAGAAAAAAGATGACCCAAACCTTGCAGCAGATGTAAATTAATGAGTCTGCCAGCATGTCTTCCAAAGCAGTGAATAATAACAGTTTATGCAAGGTATAGTTGCTTCCTGTAAGGGTAAAAAAACCAAACCAAGCATATATTCATGTAAGTAACTTAAAGATTAAATGAAGGGTCCATCTCAATTATCAATGCAGATCAATACAATACAGATCATGCAAGGTTTTCTTTTGCCATATGTCCTGTACATGCTAGAGACTGTTCTTAACGTAATATGTTGAAGCTACAAGTTTAAGCAGCACTGTATGAATAAAAGATACATAAATATCCAACTTATTCAACTTAGCTGTTATCTTCACTGATGGAGTCAGCCTTGTGCCTGTAGACTCCTATGAAATTCTTAGACATTCAACAGCTATTCTGTCTTCACTAGTTTTGTACTACTGCAGTAGTTCAAAGAAGAAAAAAAAACCAATAAAAACCTCAAACTTTTTATACAGAGGCTTCAAAAACTTACAGTGTCGAGTGGTAGCCATAGACTTACATCCTCAGATCTACACAAGCCTGTGGTACTCTGTGTACAACAAACTTCATATCTGCTGGAAATGTCATGCCAGTTCTCATGTTTTTTTCTAGCTTTGAATTCCAAACAAGAGAGGAATCTGGAGGTGTTAAATGCCACATGGAGTGCCTAGGAGACAGTCCTTTCTGCACAATGTTTTTGAGTCTGCAAACATTGGAGAAAGAAAGTACCGTTATCCTTGCTTTATATGTACAGGCATCAAGAGATGAAAGGATCTGCCTCTGTTATTCATGGAAGGATTATCATTGACTTCAGTGGGTGTAGTATCAGCCCTATAGCGGTATGAAACTTGGCTTCTAGTTACATTAGGCCCACGTAGGCTTAGTTTCAGCCACAGTTCATTTTTATCGCCAGGTTTTTAACCTGTAAACCAAAGGTATTTCAACCACTGACAGAGTCTGACTTGCGGTTCTAGGCTCCCAGGATGCTTGACTAAGAGAAACCCATGTCCAGTCACGTTTCGTTTGTGCTCAAAGTATTTGGCTTCCATCGGTGGCTTGGGATGGCCTGTTCTCTGCAGATTAAGAGGAAATAATATATGACGCATGGGCTTGTCTCACTCACTTCAAAGTGTGAGCAACAGTGACTCACCCATCTCCACAGACATCTTTGAACCCTGTACTGAGTTTCCTATTTTTCTTCTTGTGTCATAGATAGCATTGCTGTCTTTTGTTTTCTCCAGCCTACATTCACTAGCTTTGCAGAATTTTGAATCCAATTTGGCAAAGAGGTTGGCCTTTTTTTTTTTCTTTTTTTTTTAAGATGTCTTTGGATTCCCATATTCTTTTATATTTACTTAACCAAACAGCATGTGTTTAAGTTTCTTAGTAACTCCGGGTGTTACCAAATAAGAATAATCTGCATAATAACGATGTAAAAGGGAGGCTTGTTATTCACAGCTCGTTATCATCTTGTCCCAACAGACAGCTGCTGTCACTGTTTGCCCTTTTCAGTGGAAGTGGGCTAAATTCGTCCTTGTCACAGGCGGGGGTAGGTGGCTGTGGTGCAGTCCCTGTACATTTGGAATATGACGCGTTAAATCAAGTTAAATCTTTTACAGAGCAGGGAAGCTTATTGAACAGAAAAAGTTATTTAAACTAATTGTGGACAGACCTGGTCCATGCAGGACATCAGATGGGACAGGAAAAACTTCTGTGAGTTCTTCAAAATATACTTTGTTAAGAATACCATGAAGAAAAAAAATAATTACCTTATTATAAAAGTCTTGCCAGTTAACATCACAGCTCTCTTGGAAGGATTTCTCTGCTATTGTGCTTTCAGTCCAAAGCCAGAATTCAATGAACTTGGGTTGTCCAGGGCTGTGTAGGTTGTCAATCCTGTAGGCTAGTATGCAAAAAGTGGATATCACCACCACCACCACAATTACTTCTCTACACTGCTCTTTTTGAATTAAAATGATAGTGGCAGCTCTGCCCTATACTGAAGACAGTGCCGTTAATATACATTAGACATGATCTAAGCGTGCCTAGAAGATTGGGATCCTTGGGGGCCTTAGGCAATGGCATACCTACTCTGTAAATCCCAGATGCACTCTGGGAAACAGCAGTCTACATATTTAGTTTAGTCAAGGTGTCAGTGGTGTGATTTTAAGCATCAAAGTAAATTTTGTAATGGAAATTTTGAGTATTTTAGTGGGGCAAACGTTATTGGGAAAATCACTTTTCTCTCTCTTTGATTAAATTCTCCTTGGTTGCACCATAAGTGCTTAGGTGTTTCATTTGAATCTTGCTGAAGGCACCTGCCTGTCTGAGCTTCAGCTCTTCTGGGTGTCCAGAGCTCTGCTTTGGCACATACCCAGAACAGTTTAAGCAGACTGATAGCTATCTCCCACCTAAGAAGCTAGGCATTCCTGTGCTGAAGTCTCCTGGGGGGGCTCAAACCTGCAGACATTCTCAAAAAAACACCAAACACACACCCAGAAGGCTCCTTGGAAACTGTGGGTGCTTTTTTAGAACAGACAGTGGAGGAGGATCTGCCACCCACCTTTCATACAATGCTCAGTGGTTAAACCATTTACTTAGGAAGTTAGATTCAACACTGCTCTGACTGAAGGTGTTGAAACCAACATTTCTTCAAGGAAAATGTCCTACACGCAGGGGTGACATTGTTCAGAGGGGAAGAGGTGGGATTCATGCAGACTCTCAAGTCTTCATTTTGAAATTGTTTTACCGTGTAGCAGAAAATTCAAAAGTCACAGCATAGGCACCACCACAGAGGTACATTATTCCACAGTCTGCACAAAGTAGGTTTGGGCACAGCTTCCTCCTTCAAGGGCTGTTTATACGCTTTCTGGTCAACAACCAGAACTCAGACAAGATAGAGATTTGACACTTGAAAGACTGGAATATATTAAAACCTCATCTCCCACTTTATCCTATACAACTTTACTTGTACTAAATAGACAGTAGCATTTTGATCACCAGCACATTTCAGAAGCATGCTTTTGGAAAGAGGAGATATAGGCACTTACTTACAAGTTCTCCACTGTGAATGTGAAATAAGACACGTCTTGATCTTTCTATGTGCTGTAAAGTAGCAGAAACTGAATCCTTTCTTGGGGCACCTGACCTTCCCTATGATGTGTACATAAAGCCAAATACATGGGTTCTGTTTTACACTCCAGTGACCAGCCACACAGGCTACAACTGTACTAAGTTTTCATTATCTTCTATAAGACTTAATAATGCAAATTTGAGTTCCTTTACACCTTAACTAACAGCCTAGCAGTTCTTTCATTTAGTGGTATAATTTTGCTCTTTCTAGGTCTACTTGTCTGTCTGGACCCCTATATTTCTCAGTTAACCAAACTATATTTGACTTGTTCTCTAGACCAGTATTTCAAATCATTCACAATGTCAAGAAGGTTATATTCTACTGTATCTATGGCTTCTTTTTGCTTTTTCATTCATGTACAAACACCAAAATGGATTATTGGTGGTGAGTATAAGGTCTTTAGACCCTGCCAAAACAGAGGAAACCCTAGAGAAATCCAGAAAGTGGGAAGGGTGGGGTAGTGAGTGCCTGGGTTTCGACATCCAAAGGAACCTCTGTCTCTGAAGTAATGGTGGTAGCAGAAGATGACAACAGCACAGGAGGGTCACATCTGTGTGAGGATAGGAAGGGTTGGCAGGAGCTGGGAAGGTTGGAGAAGAGAATTTCAGGTGAGGGGCAAAGGGAGACAGTAAGTTGAATAGACAGGAAAGACTGGGTCTTTGAGTTGCTGGGGGTTTAGGGTTTTGTCTGGAAGGATGAAAAAGGGTATGTAGAAAGTTCAAGTGGAAGAGATTTCTCTGCAGAGGAATGGAGGGAGGGTTAGGAGGAGTCAGGACATAGCTGACACTTAAAAGAGCAAAGTGTAGTTGTGGAAATTGTGCCAGGGAAGGAAATTTCCCCTCAGGAAAATGGTATCAGATGTGTTGGGAGTTGGTGGAGGCCTCTGAGAAAATACAGTGACTAGGAGCCAAAGGCTTCGGAAGAAATGAGGATCTGAGATCAGATTGAGTGTTACTAGGGGAATGGAGGGAGTCTCTCATCTCCCCCTGCTCCTTACTACTTCCACCTCCAGGGTCCTCAAAATTCTTACATAGGAGCAGTGATCCATACAAAGAACAACAACCTTTTCTCCATCCTGCATTGGTCTTTGATTCTGAAAGGACATAGCTGTTTGAAGGTAGTGACTATCAAGGTAACTTTTTATGTCTCTGGGTGACTTGTTCCAGTAGAAAAACTAGAGCAGTTTTGGCATCTCCCATCCCTTGGAAGATTTCAACACTTAGCTGGAAAAGGCCCCAACTGAGCTGATCCAGTACTTGCGATAGTTCCACTTTGATCTGGAGGTTGCTGTAGATGACCTCCAGACCTCCCTTCCCACAGGGTTTCCCATGGTTCCTGCTTCTAGTCATCTAGAAAGCTAGTCATAGTGGCATCCTTACGCTTGACATCTTACACTATACCAGCTTCCTTCTATTTCCCTTTATTTTTGCTCAAGATGACATATATATGTATCTGCATTATCCCACAATGTTGATATTCCTCTTGTCTTTCCATGATGTATTCTGAATTCACATTTCTGTAACAGAAAACAATATAATTCAGAGAATACAAAGAAGACCACACAAGGGATTTATGTGCCTCCTGCTGAATTCATCTTGCAGTTCAGATGTCTTTCTCATCTCCCAATTCTGTCCCTCAAAATCATCACTTCTGCTTGACCTGCCTGTAGACCAAAGAGCAAGTTGACTTAGCTTCTTTACGGATCCTGTTTAATGACATTTCTGAAGTCATAAATGTAGTTTGCTGAAGAATAAAAGCACACCTTTTCCTGTATGCATTGGTAATATAACACCCTTGCAGTGCTCACAGCTGAGACTTGTGGGGTGACTCGGACCAAATGTACTTTCCTTTCTAATGACATAGAAGTGTTTGTGGAATCAGAAACATTTTTCTTATGTTTCCCACCAAAAAACCCACCCTCTGCTACCTGAATAACAAAGTAGGAACCATTGCACTATTTCGCTGATTTGTTTTGGAAACCAGGAGGTATAAGGTAACATCTGACCCTGCACTTGGTCCCTCCAGCTTCAGCCACACTGCTGAGGCACCGGCATTATTGCCTAGTCACTGTGGCTCCTTCTGCTCTTGTGGAGCCACCAAGTCTCCCTGCCATCCTGAGAAAGTGCACATCTTCCTCCTGCGACATTAGAGGGAGTCTGAGGTGACTAACCCCCTAATTTACATGCCTCACATAGGTGATTAACGTTAGGTAGGATGAATTGTGGCTGCAGTGTATCATTGAAACATCTTACCTTATTTTCCAGATCAAAGTATCTCGTGTTTTTGTTCTGATGAAACAGTTTGGTACTTAACAAGAGGAGCACGTAAACATTCAACATACTAATTAGAGAAGCCAGCTGTTTACTGTATCTTTCCATTATCCTGCAATCCTGTTTCAACTAATATGTTATGGCATGTGTTTTATTATGGACTTCCACAATCAAGCCATAAAATTAAGTAAATATCTTTAACTGTAGTTGTGTAAATGATATTATTAACAATGAGAAATTTAGGCTTGGGTTGCAGTCAGAATTCTGCTTTAAATTAATTTTTAGAATAAAAATGTAACATTTTATTCTGTGGTAATTTTAAAAATGTTTTGTTTAGTTGTGACTCAGCATCAAAACAAACTTTGAAATTATATTTAACATGAACTATGCCCACAGTTTTAACCAGCCTTTCTGTCCCAGCAACAAGAGAGCCATTAAGCTATCAAGTCTCATCTTTAAGACCGAGTAAAGGGTTGGAAAATAATGAAAAATTCCAGTGGTCTTTGTTGGTAGTGGGTCAATGGAAAGAATTACCACTAAACTGCTGGATACTGCCCAAATCATTTGTCTTTAAGGTGCGAAAGTAAGCTAAATGTTGAAGGATATGATGGATACTCTTCAGAAAAGTTCTAGATCAACATGTTCTAAATGGATAATAAGTACAGCTGTTTACTGAAGCTTTTTCTAACAATAGTGAGAAAGTCACCAGAAACTTATTCAAGCTTTAAAAAAAAAAAAAAAAAAGAAGAAAAATATTACATTGGTTTGAATACAATGTGAGCTGAAGAATGCACACAAAAAAATCCATTTACGATATTGTCAGACTATGCAGTGTGCAACTAAAATGTTATGATTGTTTGCAGAGTATCTACTCTTAAACTAAATACAAGCGTGCTGTGACTTGATTGACCTATGCATCAGTGCATGCCAATCTATCTGAGTTACTTCACAGTTTGGGAACATTCTCACATAATCCTCTACGTATGCTTACATTTTTTTTTTTGAGCTAACTTGCCCTGCTTTTGAATAGTACACATAATCTGTGATGTTCAGCTGGGAAAACAATTTATAAACAGCTAGTCTCAGTAAAAAAGCAGCTCTGATGTTTCTTGTTGGCAAGCCACTGGTACAGATATCACTGAATTTCTTGTAAAAGCCCACTTTATCTGAACAGCAAGAAATCTCTCATGAGATGTTAAGAGGAGATGTTGTGGTTCTGTTACAGATAACAGCTTTGAGTCAGCAGTGTACAGGACTACTAATCAAGGTGGTTTGTAAGTTGAGAAACGTTGCAGCCACATGCAGAGGAGGTGGCTTGGCATTTGGCAAGAAACTCCATCCTGCAACTGTCAAATCCACAATCACAATCCATCATGCAGAATAATGTCTTCCCCCTTCCTGTTCACTCTTCACTCTAAGCATGGTTTTCCATCTTGCATGCATTGAGTCTTTCACATATGTTTTATTTTATTGTACACAATCAGATACACACTACGGTATCATTAGAAAGCAAATATTTATTAGTCATATTAACAGAAATACTCCCTTTATTGGCATATGATACTTGAAAGTAACCTTTTGTTTTACACGTTATGGTATACGCTGTGGTGTGAGAACAGATGACATTTATTGATTTTTCAACAATGGTCACTGCTGGGGTGAGTGAATACAAGACAAAGAGATAATCCTTACTGCTACTCACTTGTCTGTGATAAAAAAGGGATGGAAACCGGAAAAAAGTGGAATTCCAGTAAGCATTCAAGGTATTCCTGAGAAAGTCTACAGACCTGTTGGACTAGCAATTTTTAGGATCTACAGAAAAATATTTCACCTGTAAGTCTAAAAGTACTTGAAACATTATACACTTCTAGTAGCAAAGATATTAATATAATGTAATTTTTTTTTTAACCTCTAATAACAATATATAACATTTAGTGTTGCCTTGCAGGAACAGCCTTAAAAGGAAACGCTTGATATACTCCAGATTTAGCCAAATGAAAGCTTAGAAAGGCATATATATTTTCTAGCAGTCTCCAGGGAGTTAATTTTATGCTGAGTTAGAATGCAATGACTAGAAGTAAAGAATTTTTTTCTAGTGCTAAAATACTTTCTCTTGATTTTTGGTGGTAAGACACTTTTTTTTTTTCTTATGCATGCTTTTGAGGTTAAAAACAGTATTCCTCTGAGCTATTCGCAAATTGGGGTCTGAAGGACAATTAGGAAACAAATGTGTTTACTGTGTAAGATTAAGTCAGTGCATGAGCAGTGGAACAAGAAGGATCATAAACCAGAGAGACCAGTTCGAACCAATTTTCACAGAACTCCTCCCTTTAGGAACATTACTGTAAGTTGCAAATATTACATCATCAGAACAAATGGTTATTTGCTAATCCATGATTCAGAAGCTCAACCATTGTTAAACAGCACCCTTTGGAAACTGGCTAATCCTTTGTGCTCCATTGACTACATCACCAAATGTAAAGATGTAAAGGAAGCTATGAATGAAATGGGCCGAGAGGACAGTGACTATGGAATTAGTAAAATATGTATACCCTCCTTTATACAGAGAACTGGCAAAAGGTGATAGATAGTCAAACCTGGCATGAGAAGTTATTAGTACATTCACAGACCAAGTGCAATGCAAAAATCTCACCAAAACCCTGATTAATGTATTACATTGCTATTTGTTTTCCTGAGACTGTGCTGAACTTCTCATGAAGAATGTTAATTACAACAACTTCTTTGATGTACATCTGTAATTTCAGAAATGGACTTGGCGAACCACAGTCATGCGATATAGAGACATTGATACCTACAACTGCCCAGTCCTCTAATATTTTTTTCTATCTCAATGAATAATCCTGTTAGAAGGGATTAGTGGATGTATACAGTGTGTACAAAGGTGTCCCAGGAACCACAAAGAGAACATACTATCAAAATCTGAAGATCTGATAAAATGTTGTTTAAGGACAGGTTTTTATTTGTGTTTTAATTTGAGTTGGGAGTGCTACTCTGAGGGGAATCTCCTGACCATCCCTACCTAGTATAGAATCATAGAATGATCTGGGTTTGAAGGGACTTATAAAGGTTATCTAGTCCAATGCTCCTGCAATGAGTGGGGACATCTTCAACTATGTCAGGTTGCTCAGAGCTCTGTCCAGCCTGACCTCGAATATTTCCAATGGGACATCTACCACCTCTTCGGGCAACCTGCTCCAGTGTTTCCCCACCCTTACTGTAAAATATTTCTACCTTATATACAGTCTAAATCTACCCTCTTTTAGTTAAAACCATTACCCCTTGTTCTATTGCCATGTTCTAAGTCCCATTAGATAGCATGTCCCCATCTTTCTTATAAGACTCCTTTAAGTACTGAAAGGCTCCAATAAGTTCTTCCTGTAGCCTTTTTTATTTCTAGAATGAACAACCCCAACCCTCTCATCTTGTCCTCACAGGAGAGGTGTTCCATCCCAACAATCATTTTTGTTGCCTTCCTCTGGACCTACTCCAACAGGTCTGTGTCTTTCTTGTGATGGGGAATCCAGAACTGGATGCAGTAGTCCAGGTTGGATCTCACCAGAGTGTAACAGAGGGGCAGAATCACCTCCCTCGACCTGCTGGCTAGTGAAGCTTTAGTTTGCAACATGGAGCCTCTCAAAGCATGCAGGCTGGATTCCTTTTGGATGACACTAACTACAAAATGTGCTTCTTTGTTGATATACAGAATTAAAATCACAGTAAAAGTATTGAAGGGTCCTTAAAAAAATTATGTTTCCTTTTAGAGAAAGTTCCAATGGACATTTGAGCATGAGTTGATTTTCCTGAGGAAGAGTTAGTTCTGTGTGTGCAGCTGATACTGCTATTTTGTGTTTTGTTGGTGATTTTATTATGCCAGATAGTAATGGATTACATTGATGTAAATGGCTGTAAAAAAGATGTAAATTACTTTCATTTTCTACCTACAAATGACACGGGATTCTTTCGTCTATGTGTAAGGATTTTAAGTATAACTTCAAAGGAAAAAGCATCTCATGAGATGGATGTTATGAGTTCAGAATATCCCTAAATAAATCTGTAGGTTAGTCAGAGAAGTGTCTCCAGCCTCCAAAACAGACAACTGTGTGTTTCCCTCAAGTCTGCATGCACAGGATTCAGCTCAGCCTAATTTACGCAGTCTGGAGTGTAGATACCTGTACCTCAGTTAGGTGTTAAGCTCCTATTAAAGTTAATGGAGAGTTTGAAGGTTGCTTATGCCTATCTTCTAGTGCCATTTGAGATGCCATCAAGAATATGAGATATCTGCATGAAGCCTACAGATAAGACACGAGACCTAGGGGTGACCCATGTTCTTCAGGAGCAGTCTAAGGGTGACAACACACAGCATCTAACACATCAGTAAGACTTCTATGTTTAGAAAACTGAATTGGAGCTGAGCTTTGCCTTGACTCTGATGGGAACATGGACAAACTCAGATATAAACACCTGCGTTACACAGTTTAAAATTTAGGCAAGCTGAATTCTACCCAGTATCTCACAATGAATGTAATGGAAGTGGTAAACAAGTGCTGGCAGTGTGAAGAATAGACCCATTCACAGGCAAAAAAGGACAGAGGTAGGCTGTAGTACTATTAATGAACAGAAATGTCATATTTATGTGTGCTGGAAATAGAACTGTGCAAATAATGGATTTTGGGGTTTGGTGGTTGAAATGAAAGTTATACAATAAAGTCCTTTCAGTTAACCTGGAATAGAATTTTGTGTGTGTTTGTTAACTAATATAAAGAACATGCATCTCATCTGGTTTGTTAATGACCAGGAACTGGATTTCTATGTAGCCTGTAGCCATGGGTTAAGCATGGTAGCTATATTCCTGTAGCTGTGGATTAAAAAGCTTAGAAAGGATGCTGGGCAGGAACCACTGGATCATGAGCTGAAAGTTACCATGCAGAGATATGACAGGAAATAATAAACAATCCTGTTTCACAGCATGACTGGAAAGCTTATCTGCTATATTACATATTTTATGGATTCTACTCTGCAACTTTTACTTTGGATTGCGTTCTTGTGAAGTGCCACAATACTGATTCACCAATGTGAGAGAGCAAAAGTGACTCATCATGTAAAATGATTGTGAAACTGGGCAGTATCTCTTACGTATCTATGTGTTCACCCATCTCCAAAATAATAATCCAAACCCCATCATTTCAAGAGTATATGAGGCAGATTCTTATGCTCTGACATCAGCTTTAGATCTGAAAGTTTGTCTAGTTTAATTATACTGTTAAACTTGTAAAATATGTCAGTCTAAACACGCTATCACGGTTTTGAAAGTACTGAAACTGCTTCAGGTTATACCCATTCAGGATCTGGAATAAGCTATAATAGCATTAACACTTACATGCCAGCATAAATCTATTTGCACTAGAGAACATAACTGTGTTCATAAAGAGGTTGGGTTTTACATGCTCTGAGCCAAACAGGAATGCTCATGTGAATAAAATGAACAGACTTTTAGTCCTGATAACATGAAAAATCCATATATAAAAAAAACCACAAAAAACTGTGATATTAAGTTCATACCAGTGAGAAGTTTAAAGCTACAAATGTTTAGGAATATATAAGTTGAATTTTTCAAAGAAGATACATGTTGATACTTCACATTATCACATGGAAAGTTGTGCAGTTGGCAACAAAAGTTGCTTTTCCTTGAAAAAATAAAAGTTATATTAATATTTACTTGATTGCCTGATAAAAGTAATACTACAAAAGAATATTGCAAAGCCTCGGAGGCTTGGCACGCTTTTCTCTGTGGGTGGAAAAATGTGCCGAAGCCAAGCTGGAATGAATCATGAAGCTGTAGCATAAAGATATACTAGAAGTTCTGTATTTTTTTAAAGAGATGAGAGCTAGAATAATAAAGCTGTGGGCCTTAAAACTATATGCAACATAAACATATTGCTGAAATAGTATTGGATAGTATATTAAGCAGGACAGGCTTCGATTGCAAGGACAGCAGTAGGGTTTTGGCCTTCATTCACAAGTTTAGGCTCTGAACTGAGGTGCTGACATTAGGACCCCCATCACAAAAGACCTTTTCCAGAAAAGCTCAATAGACACAGGATTTCTTCCGCCTTTTAAGTTTTAAAAGACATGTTAAGGGGTATATTAAGGGATATAACTTAATTTCTTTCACTGCATCTTCTAAATTAATAAGTATCAAAATAATGCCTCACAGGTTAACTCAGCAGAGGTTGTCAGGTGTCAGATGTCTTTAACCTTTATGCTTCTCATGACTCAGCATTTATGGGACAACTTCAGGGAAAGGCACACAAAATTTGATTTCTGTGCTGACACCCCATCTGTCTTCCTCTCAACCTGATGCCATAATTGCCAGGTTAAAATAAAGGAACGTGTAATGCCAGGTAAAAATAAGAGTGTGTTAATCTCATGCTAAGCATCTGTGTGTGTGTATGAAATGATGCTGTCTAGAAGAAAGGCAGGGACCATCCCATCACCTGGAGGCCAAGTGACGCTGGCTGGTTGGTATCAACGCTGCCTAGTGCCAGTCCTTTTTACATCAGATTAATCCCAGAGACTGCATGGAAGGACAATCTTAAGGACAGGGCCAAGGAATGAGCTGAGATTCAAGCAGTATGACCATCAGGAGCCTGGTAAATAAGTTCACTAGCAGACTATCTGTGCAAATGTACCAATTGTGACATCATAAGTAAACAGGCATTGCAGATGATCCTATTCTAGTTATTAAAAGGTACGTTATGTGAATGTACCATACACGCTTACCCTATCAACTGTTCTAGTCCTGCATTTCTACTTTTTATAACAATCATTAAAACATATTGACCAACAGACAAACATGGAATTCTGAAGCATTTAATTTTTTGCAATTTTGTATGGTATTTAATGGAATTTAAGCCAAAGGACTTCTTTGGATGAACCAGCTTAAGAAAAGAGGAAGCAGAAATACCACATGCATGGAGAATTAACTTCATTGGTTTGCTTTAGTACATAAACTTTGGGTTCCTTTTAAAAAAATGAGGTGAAGAACTATCTAAACATTTTCAATGAATTTTAACATTCCACTGAGAATGAGTAATTTGAAACAAAAAATTAAGAAATATGTACTCTTTTTTGAAAGGAGACCAAAAAAAACCAGCAAAGAAGAGCAGGCAGATCAGAACCCAAGTAGGAGTATGCTCAGAAGCAACACATGAACAGGGGGAGTGGCATGTGCCTTTGTAGCTGCTACTTTCAACTACTTCTCCCTACCTCATGTATATGCATGAGTAAGATCCCAGGGCTCTTATCACTCACACTGTCTGGATTTGAGGCCACTCCCAGGCAGGCTCATTTGTCAGGAGCTTTGCCTGGGCATCACGAGCTGCATTTGGCCTCCAGGTCTTCACTTAAGGAATCTTGCTCCAAGGTCCAAATTCTGCTGCTCTTGCTGTCCTTGAACAGTCCCTTATTTCCCAATCCATTCCCTATCTCTCAGGTCTCAATTTGACCTTCAATTAGTAACACAGATAAAGTATTATTTACATTACACTGCAATTTTTATTGTCACCAGAGAAATTCACTCTGGGTGAAGTCTCCTTATGCTACTGCTAACATGTGCATGAATGAGTAGTTGTGAAGGGGTGTGGGAAACTGAAGAACAAACTCTTGAACTCCATCCATGTCTCCATAGCTGAAGTGCAGCAAGTCCTGCTCAGCTCTGATGCATTTGTGCCTATGCATCCATGTAAACATTTTAATTTATTTTGCCATTGGTTATTTCTTATTGCCTTTACAATTCCATAAACATGAGTTCACTTTAAAACATGTGACTGGATTAGGGTGCTGATGGTATTCACTATAAATGAAAGTTTTAAGCTATGCAGAGCTTATATGTATATTCAGTATAATAAATAGTAGAACCTTTTCACTTTTATTTTTCTTTTATATTTCACATAAAGCTAGGAAAAATGTGTTTAGTATCAACATGAAGAACACATTTTAAAAATATAAATTCTACATTAAAAAGAAAATGTGTAAGAATTGCAGAGGCTAGAGAAAATAATTAATCATAGTATTTTTACCAAACAATCCTTTTTGCCAGTTGTGTTCAATCATACAAGACTGGGAAATGAAGACAAGAAAGTGTATGGATAGATAGAGCATACTGTCTGTCATTAGCCAAACAGTAAATATAACTGTACCTCCAGTCTAGTATTTTAATCAACTGCTTCATCATCATTGACTGTGAGCAACAATTCTTCTGCAGAGGCAATGTCTCCACGTTCCCTCGGGAAATTCCCAGAGCACTTCCTGATTATTTTAATTCTACTTGTTAGAAATTTCATAGTGTTTTCTTTTGATTTACTCTTCTGTGTTTGTAGATTATTTGGCAGTAGGTGAGGTTTCACATGTTTATTAAAAAGCAATCCTTCCCAAAAGCCCACACACAATTTCTCTCAGAGCTTGGTATTCCCTATCCTATGATAAAATATGAGGTTCAGCCTCTCACATCCCTCCCAGAACCCAAGGAACAGCAAGCAGATAAACAGTAAGTGAAACAGTTCATACTTCCCTATGTCTGAATGAGCTACATCAGCTCTTACCATTGATTATTCTAATGGAAGGAGCCTAGAGCTAGAATTCAGAATTTTGTGAAGAGGTATCTTGGAAATACCTTTGAAGACTTTTCCTTTCCTAAGGTGTTACTGTTACTCCTTCATTTGACATTGAGTTCCTTGGTAGGAAACTTGATGGAAAAAAGAACAGAAAAAAAACCAGAGAAGGTGTAATGCAACAAACCTTCCTGGATCATTTGTTCATTCAGTGGTATGACTATGATATAATCACTTTCCCTCCACATCGATCTTTGTCAGCGGCTTGAAAAGTATAAAAGAGCATAAGAAATACTAAGCCAAATAAGAAAAATATCTTCATAGCCCTGTCTTTGATGCCACCCAGGAGCAGGTGCTTAGAATAAATTTCTATAAATTTATTTATTCTTAACATTATTTATTATTCTTAACATTTATTTATTCTTAACATAGGTTAACTCAGAAGAGTTTGGAGTTGTATCCAAATAATTGTTCTTAGTCACTGATGAACTCTTCCACCATATTTGTTTATTCCACTTTGAACTCATTCATGCTTTTGTCCTTCTGCATTACATACAGGCAATATATAGTCAGGCATTGTAAGAAGAATTTCTATGACCCCTCTACTTATAGCTTAATGAGATGGCCTCCATTTTGTGAATTTGTTTGGAATAGTCTGTATAATTTCTGCTCTTTGCTAACTCTTCTTCAATGGGAAGAATTCTTTGTTCTGTAGTTACAGTAGGAGGTAAGGAATGTAAAGAATATTAATAAATACAGGTATAGGAACAGGAAGTATGCTGAGAGGTCTAAATGTTGTGCATATTGTTATTATTAATTACCAATTTAAATGAAAAACAGCGGATTCTTTTGTCCCAAAGAGATAAATTAGGTTCCTTAGTCCTATTTTTTTAATAGGAGAAGCAGATTAAGAGAGGGATATACAAGATTTCTGTGTTGTGGTCCTGTGCACCTAAACTCAAAACACAGGGCCTTAATTCAAAGCAAGGGATTAAGTTTCTTGTACAATCAGAGGCATATGGAGTCAGGGGCTATGGAGGAATTTCAAAGGGACATTCTTAGGTTAGTCATGTCTCCATGCTTTTTTAATGTGTGAGTTATTGTTTATCATATTGGTGACTGCTACATATGCAACTACCAAGTGCCTAACTTCTGTACACATCATGTAAGAAACCTAGAACTTTAGAAGTTCTGCTCCAAGAACCAAACCCACTAAATTATGAATTTAGGACACTTGAATATCGGGGGTTTTATCTAGTATTTTTCATGTAATTTTATTTCAAAAAAAGCATTAGTATTCCAGTATGAAATCTGTGCCATTAGGTACATCAGGAGCCAATTGACTGTAAAGTTAAGTTTGTATACTTACTCATTTACATTCTTATGACACTTTTTTCTTTTTTCTTTTTTTTTTAAGTAGATATTAGAATATGTTACCTTATAAAGATTCTGACAACTTTGTGTTTAATAGGGTAAGTGTCCATATATATTCTAATTCTGGTGATCCTGTCCCCAGAAAGAGCAAACTTGGCTTCCTATTGTCATTCTTGACCTTAAAACTACATCTGCACTCTGACTGCCCTTACACCTCACTAAAAGTTATGAGAGATGGAGCAGGAACAACTTTCCCTTGAGTCTTGCTTATGACTCTGTGATTAATAGATAGAAACCCTTGGCAGAATCTTTTTCTCTAAGCAACAGGAAACCATTCTTCTCTGAGCAGGAAACCTTTTTTTTTTTTTTTTAAGTACATATTTAGTTATGTGTTTGTTTAGTTAGAGATAGTGTTAGTGCATAGTATTTTGTTCATCACTTGAAAAACAGCAAAAGCAGTTCTTGTAATGTTAGGGCAGGGAAATGTTTTTTTTTCCAGTATTAAGAATTGTTGTCTAACTAAACAAAGTATTCTGATATTAACAATTGCCTTTCTTGCCCTTCAGTGTTGCTAAAACAATTGCCTAGAGGAGCACTTTTTGGCCTTCAGGAGAGGCATGTTCCAGAAGAATGTTCCATCTCCCGTTCTTTTCCCGAAAGATCATAGGAAGCTGAAGAATAATGATGCAAATACTTCCTTTCAGTTTAGAAGTGCTGGAGTCCACGTTCCCTTCCAGAGTCTGCCACAGACCTAGTCCTTTTTAGGAGTCTTGATGTGAGCTTTGGGTCAGCCCAGGTTCCTGTGTGTCTTCTATTAAGAAGGTTTCAGGGCACTAGAAAAGCAGCCAAGTCCTCCTTCACACAATATCCTGACTGTGGTTGGAAAAAGCATTTTTCCTCTAGGGACCGAAAGGGTGGATTGCATTCTTGGCCACTGAAAGGGAGAGGCTTCATGTAATTCTCAAAAGGTAGCTCATGGCTCATAGTTGGAAGGACAGCTGTAGGCAAAAATAGTTGCAGCAGCAGTGTCAGTCTTCCCCTAGAACAAGTCCTCTGGTAGAGAAGCATCGATAACACATCACTTAGGACTGCTAACAAAAGAGTTTTACCTCCAGGCAGACTTTCACACTTGTGTCCTTTGTAGTGCTGGGTCATATGAGCTGCACTTGCCTCTTCTATCTCTGCAGCCTGTGGTATGCATCTCCAGTAATGAGCATTTTCTTAGTGCTGAAAGGAGCACCTAATTCATCCTGCTGAGGTTATCTCCTGTGTGAAAGAAACATTTATCATCTTGTAAACATGACAGTGAAATATTCCCAGTTCACTCAGTTAGCTCCTGCTTTTGATGGCAGTACCTGTAGATCTCAGAAAAGGATGAAGATGTGCTTCCATGGCTGTTTCCTATTAAGTCACCTGCAATAAAAATGTCAGAGCTTGGCCATAGGAACTGAATTGATCATGAATCTTAGAAGGGAAGCTCTCTTTTGTGGTGAGCAGCAACTCCAGTGAGGAAGGGCATGGCAAGGATCATCTGCAAAATTATGACCTTGTTGGTATGCCTGCACTGTCTAGTAACTTACCTTCCATTTTTTTCACCAGGTTGGTCATATCATATGTTAATTCACTTTTAATATCCCTTCTGGATTTAACCAATTTATTTCCTCTAAGCTGATAACCATTTCTGAGGATAGTTCCCTGATGGACACATCTCTACCAAATGTGTTTGGATATCTGTCTTCCACAGATCTCCAGTACAATGCCTCAAGCATCCCCAAATGAATATGTGCCATATTGCAAGACATGTAACACATATCCTCAGAAAGCACAGTTCCACAATCTGTAATGCAGCCCTCTTATCAGACATGTTGAACAGAAAAAATGCACACAAAAATTATTAGTGTGTTTGCTGGTTTTGACAGAGTATTTTCCTCATAGTAGCTAGTATGGGGTACGTTTTGGAATTGTGCTGAGAACAGCATTAATAATACAGAGATGTTTTAGGTATTGCTGAGCAGTGCTTACACAGAGTCAAGACCTTTTCTGCTTCTCACACCACCCCACCAGTGAATAGGCTTGTCATGCATAAGAAGCTTGGAGAAGATACAGACACATCAGCTGATCCCAACCGACCAAAAGGTATTCCATATTATATGACATCATGCTCAGCCTATAAAGCTGGAGGAAGAAGGAAGATGTGGATTTATGGTGTTTGTCTTCCTTAGCAACTGTTACATGTGATGGAGCCCTGCTTTCCTGGAGATGGCTGAACACCTGCCAGCTGATGGGAAGCAGTGAATGAATTCCTTGTTTTGCTTTGCATACATGTGTGGCTTTTGCTTTAGTTGTTCAGCTGTCTTATCTCAACCCATGAGTTTTCTCACTTTTATTCTTCTGATTGTATCACCAGAGGGGGAGTGAGTGAGCAGCTGTGTGGTGCTTAGTTGCTGGATGGGGTTAAACCATGACAGTATGCCTTAGAGCTCCAAGGGAGCTTCAGTGTTCCCACATGACACAAAGGAGTCCAAGCCAATATGGCCATGAAGTACTTGACCTGCTGGGCCACCAATGTCTTCTTTGAGAGAATGTCTTTGACAGATGTGTGCCATGAACCTCTACACCATCCTTTTTTTAGCCTCAAAAGAAATCTGAATTCCTGAAATTCTGGCAAGACAAATAGTAAATATTTCAGGACTATTTTCTTCAGGAGGAGATACTAAGGAATTCCTAGAGATGATGCAGAGACAACCCTGTCTTACATACCCTTAGATATCCTTGCATGCTGCAGTTATTTCACCTGGCTAAGCTGGTTAACAAATGATTGCTGAAGCTGATGAGAAACGTGTGTTGGATGCTGACAAATGTAATACTAACCTCTAAACCAGATACTCTTAAGAAACCATTATGAAACTCGCTTGTTTTTATCTTTCCCTTTGCCCATGAAATAGGGAAACGTTGGCACAGTAAGGCCAATGAATTCCATAAGGACAGAGTCATGTTTATGTCTCACATTAGAGTTTTTATATACCATGGTCTCATCGTTACTTTTGCACCAGATCACTTGTTTGGTTATTCTTTTTTCAAAACCTGACTCTGACACAATGAAACCAAATTGCAGATTCTGGAGATACCCAGTGCTCTTCTTAAAATCAGGATAGGACCAAAGTCTTCAGTTTCCCCAGTGTTGTTTTCCAGTTTCACAGATAGGGCACACAGTCAGACAGTTAGCCAGAGGCTATTTAAGTGGGTGTCTAATTGCAGTAAGTTTGTTATGAGCTAACCAGATTAGATCTACCAATTCAGGCTAGAGATCATGCCACCACCAGAGTGCCGGCAGCCTCTGTGGCTTCCCTGAGAAGTGTTCCTATCTCTGAAATCTGGAGGAGACTGGGGATCAGGCCATAGATTTACACAGCATTATTCTTTGGTCAAAAAATTAAAACCCAAAGCTTGCATTCACAGAGCTGTCCCATAGCCACCATTTAAGGTGGTCTCCAAGTATTCTCTCCTCCTACACATCAGGTCACTGCTTGTGAGTCACAGCAGCAGAAAGCATACGGATGTCAGGAAGGGATGTCAGCTATGGAAATTTCCATTATTAGGGTTTCCCACTGGCAGAATAAAATGGTTGCAATAACTGTGAGGATTCTCTGAGATGTTGCCCAACCAGCTCTTCTCCTCACTACTGTGAAGTTTTATATTCTGTAATGGAAAAAAAAAAAATCAGTCTTGGTGCAATGGATGGAAGAGCTTTAAGTTTCAGGCTCAGTGGATACATCTGGCCAAAATAATCCAAGTATCAGTATATGAAATTCAGGCATACCAAGAGTGAAGTGCAAACAGACAATGCATCTGAAACTGCTATGGTTACTGCAGGATAAGTAAAGACTTTGGCTTGCCAGAGGGAAATCCTACTCACTGAAATTTTCCATAGCCTTCATCATTTCTTGACTTTGTGAGACCTGTGCCAGCTATAATGAATAATAATTGCGTGGTAAACCTTTGATTTTATAATCTGTTGTTTGCCATAAGAATTTGAAATCTAGGTGTTGACAATGACATACAATAAAATCAACTGACTTGACCAGTCTGGTCTCACTTGTAAGCCTGCTGAAAGGAATATGGAATTTAAATGGTGCAATCTGCATCAGGAAATCAAAAAGTAAAGTGAAAACCACCTTTTTTTTTTTTTCCCCAGACTAAGATGAAAATTAGTTGCTAACCTCACTGACAGCAAATAATGGTTTCTGCATTTTTCTTAGATGTTGTGTTGTTATTGGATGCATTTTCAATGCACTGTATGAGGTAATGGTTAATGTTTCTTAAGGAATAAGCCTGGGGCATGTTCATAGCTGGCATGGTGGAGAACATTTTTAGTGGAGAGGGTGGTAGTGTGCTGATGATGTACATGATAAGATAAAGAGAGAAAAAGTACATTTTTCTGCATGTTTAAACATTTTAAATTAGAAAATGCGATCAATTGAATGTGATGATTCACTTGAAAAATGACACTGGGAAAACAGGCCTAATTTATAAAGTGACTTGTCTTTTCTACTGCCACTCCCATAAAATACAGGTAAATAGAATGCACCATGCATGCTCTAAGACCCTTTCTTCCTCTTACTATTCTGTCAGTTTCAGCTGTTGATCTTCAGCCATCCCACTGCTAGATTTTACAGAAAAGCAAGAGTAGATGGGAAACTCTTCAGGAAATGAATTGTGTAGAAGGAAGCGATGCTAATGACTCATTAGGCTGTAGTTTTTGTTCTGAATCAGAACCAAGCTGGTACTTGGCATGCTCCTGAGGGTACATTTGTTGTTGAATTGCCACTTTTTGGGTGAACAGAAAATTCCATAGCACTTTTCAGAGTTGTGGTTCTTGTGAATTCCCAGTTTGAGGATCACATGTAGCCTTTCATACTTAAAATTCTCTTAAAATGCAATTTGAAACAACCATTGTCTATGTGTCCTCATTTTCTCCCCTCTTTTATCATGTCATGCCACCCAGTGCATAACACTAATTGCCCTCTTTCTCACTGTTCTTACATTGTACCTCTGATTCAGAAACTGTCAGAGCCAATTGAAAGTCTATAATGAACTCAGTGGCTTGTGGCATAGGTCTGAAGTATTTTGCCAAATGACAAAGGAAAACATTTTAGTTCTCACATGCTTTCTTCACCTTACAGTGCCACCTTTGAGAAAAAAGACCACAAGCAAGTACCTTAAAATAACACTTTAACTTCAAAATGAGGCTACCCAGGCAAAAGACTGCCCCTGATGTTCCATGCATTCAGACACTAATTAGCTTCTCTCATCATCTCTTTCTGAGACACACTTTCCAATGACAGTGAGATGCTCTCTTTTATTTATATCTCCCTATGTGTTTATATACTTGACAGTTTCTGAAGTGAATGTATGAAATCCTTCATTGTCATTCTACACATAAAGGCATATTTTATGGTAATACATAGATGATATTATTTCTAAATTTCAGCACCAGTCATAAAATTAATACCGCTCTTTTCCTGACACTTTTTTACTGTACCAATAATGAAGTTCAACATTATTATTTGGTCTTCTAGGTAGCATGGATTACACAGACTTTTCTATCCTTACTAGCTCTTGTAGATAAGTCTGACATAAACACATACCCTTCAAACATACTGTTGCATACCACCTGTTTCAGGAAGGTTCTGGTTCATCAAAATTCTATTTGCATTTTGATAACAGAGGTGACTTACTGTCTCTTCCTGAGCACTTGGTGTTCAGACAAGTTGTTCAAGTTATTTTATATGTATTGTATACACACTATGTATTTATATAAACATGATTTCCTTCAATATATCACACAGTCCGTCATGGTGAGTATTAAAGAAAACCTGTTCTTCCAGCTCTGCAGATGGCAGGGAGAGACATAACAGAGGTTAGAGCAATATCAATATTGCAATTGTATTTAAACAATTTGAGCCACACAGATGGTAAACCTTGACTGGGCTTTTTAGTTCATTTAAACTGGAGTCAATATGGGTTTTATCACTTAGGGGAAACAGTGAAAAGTCTTTCTTCAACCTCAGTGCAATCATCAAGCCTACAAGTAAGCTGGGGAGGGAGTCTTTACAAAGGCCTGTAGTGATAGGATGAGGGGTAATCGTTTGAAATTGGAAAAGCGTAGATTTAGATTGGAAATAAGAAGGAAATTCTTCACTCTGAGGGTGGTGAGACACTGGAACAGGCTGCCCAGGGAAGTTGTGAATGCTCCATCACTGGATATGTTCAAGACCAGGTTGGATGGGGCCTTGAACAACATGGTCTAGTGGGAGGTATCCCTGCCATGTCAGGGGGGCTGGAACTAGATGATCTCTAAGGTCCCTTCCAACCCAAACCATTCTATGATTCTATGATCATTCTGTGGGTAGATATCACTGTCGTTTATAGTACAAAACTCTGCTGTCTTGGAAGTCCACATACTCTGCATCACAAGTAAGTCTCTGCAGAGCTGGAGCTGAAATGTTTTACTCTAGCATCTTGAGCCAACAATCATAGGAAAATTATTTCTTTTGGAAGTTGACTTAATATTTGATCACCATACACAGGATTCAGCTGCCTGAAGATAGCTGCCTAGTGTTATCTGAGGTAGACTTGGATACCTGAGGCATCTGGATATCCAAGACACCTGCATGGCACTAGTAGATACGGGATATCTGTGCTGTTCTGCAGTAGCAGCTGTTGATCAGGCAGAATAACATACTATATTTGAATGGTGCTAAATATCAATGTTAAAGCAGTTAATGTGAGTGCCATGGGGAGGGTTCTTTCTTGTCACAGACTTAGATTACTGACGGCAGATGTCTTCACATAAGTGGAAGCCTGGCGGTTAAGTTCCCATTGTAGTCAAGGTAGTTCAGTCTGGCTACTCGAAGGTGGGGATTTTGTAGTCACATTCAGGTATCTTGAACACCCTAGGACATCTCATATGGTTAGAGGCTGTGTTTGTGTACAGGTAAATGAGATAGGACTGTTGTCTGTTCCTGAGGGCAGGTGGCAAAAAGTGTCTCAAAAGCATGTAGGTTAAAGCTCCTCCATCCCCAAAATTGTAACTGCATCCACAGTTTCCTTAAGGAAAGAATCCTTGGACCATGATAACCTTTAATCTATGTTCAGGCTCCTGGAGGATTACTAGACTGAAACCAGACTAAGATGTATCTTAAAACAGAACAATAGAGATGCTCACAGGAGTGTGAAAGAGCCCACGCTTGGACCACTTTTGAAATGCTGGGACATAACAAGAATGTTGTTTCAAGCAAATCCATTTTTTTTCCATCCTCCTGAGAAAAATATTAAATGCATTTCTACTTTAAAAACTAAAATATTAATATCTAATGTATTTAATTCTCAGTGTTAACATTTTCTCTGTTCAAAAGCTTTAGGAAAGCTCATTGCCTTATATATATGTAGAATTGCTATATAAATATAGTTATGATTATTTCTGTAGCACCACAAGACAAAACAAACAGGCTACCACATAGCCCGTAATGAGAGCATTTTATAAATAATACAATGTGTATATTTCTAGCCCCAAAATCTTAATGGATTTATGTATTTTTCTTTCTATACATAAAAATCTAGTATTGCAAGTTAATTGAGAATCTATTCTAGTTACTTTTCAGATGTAGCTCTACTGCTCAATAACTGCATTTCAGAGATGCAGTCACCATCGAATGTCATGTCTTCAGATCTTGAGAACATGTACTCTTGCAACCTAATAGCTACCTAAGTGAGCTAGCATAAAGAATAGGAATAGGCATCCATACTAATTCAGCCTGCCTCTAAACAAATATTATTAGTTTATAAGCAGGGCTGCATTAAATTAGCATAGATTTTCCAGTTCTAGAATGAGACTGGGGAGGATCAGAGGGGGTCTTTGCATAACACTTCATTATGTCCTGCAGATAGACCTTTAGTGTCAGTTACAAATTTCATTTTGGAGTAACTTGAGGACTTCACCATATAAAAATAATTCATTAAGAGAAGATTCAGGTCAGTATTCTTTTAAATTAAAGACTATTTATTCCCCTCTTTTCTGAAAATGACTCTTTATTGCTGTATCTCAAGATTTTATTATGAACTCTCATGATACTTAACATTTTTTTCTTCAAACTTCACTTCCCTGAAGTATTATACTTGCAGAAGACTCTTAGTTCTTCTTCCATATTAAGTGGGCTTGCAGAAATACAAGAAAATATGAAGTCTGTATAAGTCAAATGTAGCTGACCTAGGTAAAAGGCAACTTTCCCCACCATCAAGGTATGTCGTTCACTTTTTAACAACCTTGTGTACTTTTCATAAAGAGAGAGAAAGGCAGAATATATTTTGGTGTAAGATTTTGACAATGTAATAACTTGATGGAGGTATTTGCATCAAAAAGTTATTGAAATCTTAATTTCTGACAGAAAATTAGTAATAACTGACATACACAATGACTTATTGACAATGAAGGAAATAATTTAACAGAACTCTTCACTGACAGTAGCTGCAAGAAATTACGCACAAAATCCTGATTCAATTCTGAAACTTACATACACTGTGGTGGAGGTGGCATTTTACTTGCTAGTCTAAAAGAATAAAAAGGTACAAGAGACAGTCCTATTTGCACACTTTTCATAATTATGTGGTTAACTGGCATGCTCATCTCATTGACACATGAAAATGGTGGCTGCATAATAAGATACTCTGGTAAAAGCAGGCATTTTATATAACTGCAAATGCATGAATCAATCTCTTAGTTCAAAGTGTTTTCCCCTATTATTTTCAAAAGGCAAGCCAGTCTAGTTCTGCTTGAGGCAGGAGCTGTGTGGCTGGGCACAGTAAAACCATGCATTGTTTTCTCAAATAACTGACTTGTAAGCCAAGATACAAAAGAGCACATTTCTGAAGCCTCCAAGGGCTCCCCATCATGCTGGCAACACACTGGCCATTTCTGAGGGAGGTGTCTAGTCTATACCTCTTAACCAGGCTCACCTTCTGTGTTTGTCTGCCTCTCACAGATTGCTTTGTTTTTGGCATCCACCCCCCTGCACAGCCATGCCAGAACAGCGAATAAACAACGGGATATCCTGGCACTGGGATGCATTTTCATAATGATGAAAAATGAGGATTTCACAGACAGCGTGACTCAACTTCCCACTTCAAAGACCAGTTAGTTGAAGTCTTTATTATGGCCAGACAATGCCCAACCCTATGTGAGACAAGTGGGGTTGAGGGCAAAAGCAGCCTACTTTCCTGGTGCCTGTCGGCACAGTCTGAGATGGAGGAAACTCACAGCCAACAGAGCTATCCTGTCTGACTACAGCTGACTGGGAACAGGTAAACAAAATATTTTGGCAAATGGAGCATGCCATGCTGCCCTACTGCCTCACAGGGAAAATGAGGCAACAGGCTCAGTAGCAGCCTCCTACCTGGCTCACGTGAGCTGGTTCTTTCCCAGTCTCTTGCCAAAATCCCTGAATAATACCGTCTCTACCTGAAAGAGTGGCAAAGCTGTTGAAAAGTTCAGCTGGGTAAGTTGTATTGATTCATAAGGGACTGGATACCAGGACTGAAAAGCATTTTCTAAAAGCAATTACATGGATTAATTATGCTGAGGAGAAGGCTTTTTTTGTCTTTCTATAGAGTTATGGAGGATAAAACATATTCTTAACTTATATACTTGATTCACCAATATTAGATGAGATCAAGCTATGTAGCACGTACTTCTGTTTACCAGTTGGGAAATAATGTCCCATTGCACCTGCACTTACTTATCTTTGAAGCTGAGTCGCATTACTCCAAACACGTAGGAGTAGAAACAGAGAAGGATATCTGATGTGGTAACCTGGAAGTGTGGTGTTAGGTGCTTTACTCCTGAATATTTAGGAGCACCATTTCATCCATAGTTTATATGGTCACACTAATTTTTACTCCAGCCCCATAATGACTTCTTAGTTTTGAGAGAAAATGTAAACATTAACCGACATTAAATAAATTCTGATAGCAGAGAGTATCCCAAGTTAGAAAAGTGTTATATCTGTATGATAGAACAACAGACAAAGATCTTGATAATACAGAGAAATTAATTTAGTGGCTTTGGTGATAAATTACGTTAGCTCAGTTCTGGAGGTTTATGACATTCCTGAATCTAAAAGAGTGAATTTGTTGTACATAGAAAGTTTTTACAGTTATATAAGTGAGAAGCTTTTGTAGTCCTATATTCCAAGTATGATTTCAGGAACTATAGCAATACTTTGAAACTGGTTTTCATCATTTCAGAGAAATCAGTTTGCATAACAGGAAAGAATGAAGCTGGGTTCCCAGGCAGTAGCATCATGATATGGGACTTCATAGCACGAGTGGCTTCATATTCCTTGTGCCACAATTTTACTTTTGGAGTCCATTTTTATGCATGTTGATCACCTCTGTATTATCTCGAATTCTTTGCAGAAAGAAGAAAATGTGCCATGCTCATAAATATGAATATTCCATATGCTCTTCAATGGGGGTCAGCTTCAAAAAGCTTGGGGGTCAGCATTAAAAGTGTGTTATGGACAAGATGATAGGCCAAAACACACAGAAATACTACTCCCTCTCTTGCTTCCTGCAGGTGAGGAATGAATGGGAAAGAAAAGGAGACAAAACCTCTAACCAGGAAACATACATCACCCTGGGTACAGGTTCACTGCAAGGTTAATCCTCCCCATCATCATCCACAACAAGGGTACTGGTGATGAACACGTTTTGATCTTGTAGATCATCCCATCACCAAGCAGCTCTATGGCGTGTGCCTGAGGCTGCTCAGCTAAGCCCTGCTCCATGCATGGAGCCTGTGGCAAACCACAGCCCTTGGAGCAGGTCTTCATTTCTGCATGGTAGCATGATGTCCCGCACGTACCCTGTTTTGCTGAAATGGCAGAGTTAACTTTTAGGTCAAAGTTATCTGAACAAGTACATGAGCCACACTTGAAACCTTGTGGACATCTCCCACCACCCATGAGTGAAAGACCAGACTATGTTCAAACTGCAGGTGTATGCAAGGAGACCTATGTGTTACTGACATTCATTGTCAGGTACTGAGCTACCTTCCTCTGCTTCTTCATGCATACCTCCTGGTGGGTGATTCAGCACCGCTGACTTCAGATGTCTAATATTTAATTGTCTAAACATAATCTACTTATTTTGTTCTTTAATGGAGAGAAATAGGCATGTTCAACTGGTGATTCATCTACCTGTCTTAGATTCCTGTCTTAGAGGGAGATGATTTGCCTGTCTCCTGCCATTCACTGAAGACAAAGCCTGAAGAGCTAACTTCTGAACTTTTAGAGGTTTCATGTTAAATGAGATTAATCCATACCTAGATGATTACTTGTGAACTATTTGACTATAGATCATAATGTGTAACAAGTATTATTAGAAGAAATATCATCCAGGTACAAGTTCAAATTGCTTTTATGTGTTTTGATGTCACAGGTGTGCAATGAAATTATTAAAAAATAATTATTAAAAAGTTCATTAAAAATTAACAAAAGCCTTTTTCATCAACCTGTGCATATGTTTACGTACAAAAAAAAAAGATTAATGTGCATTAGGGAAGGTATATAGCTGTTGTAACTGAATAAATGTGACAAACTTTCAGGTGCATAAAAACTTTAGTTTCGTGTATATATATATATATGCACACCAAGGAGTCAAAATGGAAACTTGGAAACCTATTTTTCTTGTGACATTGTACATCTAAAGTCCGAATATACATTTGGTGTTCTTTAATGATATGCCATAACATTACATGCAGTTCCCTGAAAATCTCTTTTTTTATATAATTGCATACATTTACATACATATACGTTAAATGTATGTATAAGTAATAGTAGTTCTGAATTATGTTTAGTTTGACATATTACCTGTGTGACATAGTTGAGATGAATAGATAGATGTATAGTTGTGTATATCTACAGTTGATTGTTCCATATGCCTAGGTGTGGTGTAAGTGCTGGTATGTCAAATCTGTATGATTTGCCCCATCCTTCGTTACTTGTTCATGTTACTTTGCAACTAGAAAACAGCCTTGATGATTTCACTGAGGATATCTTGACCTAAGGCGGTGAAAGACACTGTAACGAGCTCTAAACCCCTTTCTATTCACTTTGCCGGTGGCATTTGCAAGAAGACAGGACAGATAGCATGCTGCTCTATTACGTTGCCAATGAACATGTTGCAAAGCCCCAGAGGGATGTGGTCTTAGAAACAGCCCAGGTGCTCACAGCGAGATTGAACGTTTTCAGGGCTGTCCTTTTCCAGGACTGGAACAGTGACAACATCACTTTGAACAAACTAAGCACAGCTGAGGATTGAGCATCATCAATGCAGGAAAAAGACAAAATAAGAGTATGATAGTAATGAAATAATTTATTTGGAATATCTGCCCAGATCTTGTAGGTTTAAATAATTCCTTTTTCATTACATTTATTTTCTTCAGAAACTGATTGTGTTGTGACTAATGAGCTGCTCTCAAGAACAAGAAATCAATTAATTGCTTAGATTTAAATCTGCACTTTAATAAAAGAGATTATCTGCTCTGTAAACTGTTAACTTCTTGTAATAACACAGGTGATCATTGATGTATAAGTCATAGATAATCTTTAAAAGTAAATTAGCTATTTCTCTGTTGCAACTTTCAGATTCTATTTCATCTACTTTTGAAAATACATCTCAGGGCCAAATGTTGCCCTTATGTGTATTTGTATCTGAAGTCAAGGGAAACTCTGTGTGCATATCTGAGCTTAAAATCTTGACCAGTGGAACGGTTGTGTTCTTTTCTTTTCCCCTGCTTACATAAATCCTATCTGTGGCCCTGATCCAAAAACTTCTGAAACCAAAGGAAGTTTGTAATTACTTCAATGGATTTTGGAATAGAACTAAATTATCATTAAAAGTTTTTAATTGGGGGGGGAAGTCAGTTCTTCAAAGCCAAAATTTTTCATGAGAAATAGCTGGTTTTGATATATTCAGAATCTTGAAATTTTTTTTTGAATTGTTGAAATGTACAGAAAAAAACCCTTTGCTTTTGATCTTTGTGGTTTTTGGTTTATTTTTTTTTTAATTTAGAAATATTGACTAGGAAAAAAATAATGTTGGTCAAATAGGATTT
>JAAGNO010022421.1:86242-103828 GCA_033439905.1 Ceryle rudis
TAGGATTTTAAATTAAATGTTTCCTTATTATAAAAATAAAAGTATCAAAGTGTCTGAACTAATTGTTTTTTTCTTTGAATTTTCCATCCTCATCCTTATGGATTTGCTTTTTAAGCATGAAGAAAATTTCAATGGATGAAGAAATTGGCTTGTGAAGAGCTTTCCTTTGTTTCAGGCTTTTAGTAGCAGAATGTCTGTGTAGCAAATTCATACCTCATGATAATACCAGCTGTAATTTCCTTTTTACTGAGTTAAGTGCACTGAAACAAGACAAGAGTTTTCTCAACAGTACTCATTACTTTTTCTGCTTAAAAAAAGTAAGAAAAAATAAAAATAAACTCTTTGTCTCTCCCCAAACCTACAATCCCACCCCAGCTGTCACCAGAGGAGAGAAGCATTAATAAATTGAAACTCTCAGCTCTGTCTTCCAGATTGATAATGAATCTTAACATTCAGCTGTTAAGTGTAGTTCTGATGGACAGAACTTACAGTCTTCTCACTGCATTACAGAATAAATTAAGTCCTCTTATTGTGACTATATGTTGTCTGAAACACCTCAACAGAACAACTGATAAAGTGATTACTGAGGAATGCTCTGTTGTTACAGAAGAATTCCCATTTTTTTATGGACATTCATTAATAAACAGATTTAGGGTATATCTTATTAAACTGAAATGAGATACTGTTTGAGTGATAGAAGTTCAGCCAAAAACTACTACAGGAATGACAACTATTCCAAAATACAGGTGGGTTGTTATTTTTTGCAATGAACCTGAATTTACATGAACATCATGGTCATCTGTGAATTTCCACAAAAACGAAAACCAAACCAAACCAAAGCAAAACAAAAGAGGAAAAGAAGTCCAGTGGAACTGAGAATAAATCACAATAATAAAAAATAACTTCCACGGGTGTTTTAACTCCTAGAGCCTAGAACTAGACTAACTTCTAGAGTTAGAAATTGTATACACCAAGATGCACTGATCATATTGTGGATAGGCCTAGAGATATGCATTTTTGTACTGAACTGCATTTGAAATTCAAGCTTTGGAGGATATGTAATGTTCAGATACATAACAACTTATTCTTCTTTGGATGAACCTCAGTGACTGTCTACACATACACTCTTGACCCATGACTTATTAGAATTAACAGGATTTGCAAAAAAGAGAAGATGATGTTTAGTTAAATTATTTGACAATTCTCTAACTTATTCCAGTGTGCAATTACTGCACAATATGATCATGCAAAGGTTTTGATTTGGTATGATACTCAATTTGTATCGCCACTGAAAATCTATTCAAGTGGTATGAAGACAGCACAATTATCTGTAGGACATGAAATCTGCCAGCCAGTTCTTTGTTTGTTGTAACAACATGGAGGACTTATTTTGCCAACATTTTCATAATGTGGGCTAATGTCATGCAGCTGCACTTCATATCATGTCTAGGAATGGTAATTTGACATTTTTCAGGGCATTTTCAAAACCTACTGTTCAACAGATATCTACATGTTATTAGCAAAGAAAAGGAAGTATTCATTTATAGCAGAAGTTGGTTTACCATCTTTAAAATCAGGCTTGCAAATTTCTCTTTGTGTGATATAAAACATGAGAAATCCAGGGGAATTTAGGAGCTGTCACTGGATCAGGTCTTTTAAAAGATATCTCGTTTATTCAGTAAGTCATTTTAACGTAACCCCCTATTTTAGAATTTAAAAAAACAAGGAGAGGTGTTTTAACTGCCTGACTAGATGTAATGTTGACACTGTAGAAACCTGGTAGAAATGGGGAAAAAGACTGCTATGGCTTGAGTCCTGAACAACAGAGTCAGCAGACTTCATGTGAATGCTGAGAGTGTTTGGGATGATGTGTACAGGAATAGACCTGCTATCAAGTAACCACAAAAAAAATAGGACATATTTATCTGACTTGGCTGAGAAATTTTTAAATGTGGCAAAATGATGCCTGATATTTTCTCAACTAGGACAACAGAACTGTAAAGTTACATAGGTGCCAACACCGATCTTTGCTTTACCTGAACAGAGTTGCATTGGTATAGTAATTGAGACTCACAACATTCAAAAGAAATACTCTCTGGAAACCTTTAGTATAATTTATGTCTTGAAAAAAAATTGCATTTCAAAGTTTCATTCAAATACATTTCTCCACAGTGCAAAAATACTAGATCAAATAGCATTATCCATTGCAATAGCCTCCTTTGGCTCAGATGAAGACCAAGACTGAGGCAGTATTTGAAATCTAGCTCTGGAGTTCCTATACTGTCCATCACTGTGGGTTTACATACATTATTTTCAAGATCAGGGTAGATAGAAAAAGGAAATACTTTCTAGATAAGGTCATACATTATTGTTTGTCAAACCTGCATCAATCATGTCTCAGGTCTTTCTGGATACAATTACAGTATGAAATAACTTAGGTCTTTCATTCCTGGGTCCACCTTCCCTCACAGTCCAAGTTGCATAAATTTTCACTCACAGCCTCTGTAGTGAGGCAAGTAGTTCCTTTGAAACAAAGTCCCAGTACTGTGGATGAGGATGAGACTGCATCAGGTTTGTCTGCCTTTGCCTTACACAGGGCATTAACATCCCTACAGGCTTTGCAGTCATACTCCTACCAGTGCCCTCATATCACACCTCAGGATATATGACACCTATTTTTGATCTCATTGAGAACAGAAACTCAGTGGATTACAAAGCAGATCTCAAATATATTGGCTACTTATATATATATATAAGATGCTAATTGTATTTAAGGGCTATGGGAGTGCCACAAGACAGCTGTTTGCTACTGCAGATCAGAAGTGCCAAGCTTCCTCTGAAAGAGACTACACTTGAGCAGTGCAGATGCAGTCATACTGCATCACTTGGCTGAGGATCCTGTTGTCAGTCTCTGGAGTGAATGTATGTGTCACACTATGCAATGCGTTGCAGAAATACCTCAGCTGTCTCTTAATAAACCCTGTTTTGACAGAAGAGTGAGGTGATATCAGAGGAGTTAATGGTTTCTTCACTTATCTTTTTAGTAAAAGAGTTCCTATCTTTTAATTCTGAAAGTATGAAAAAGGAAAGAAAGAAGACCATGCCTTCTTACTTCTTCCTGTTTTTCTAGTTAACAACTGTCAGGTTCAAATAAGAGAAGATAAATAATTTAAGAACATCATGTACTAAGAGTGAAAAGTGTAGAAGAAAGTTGTGCCCATAGATATTATTATACCTACTGATTTAGGAATAATTGTCTACACATGGAAAGGGGTAGATTTTCATAGCTTGCCCAGAGTACACTTTGGGTGATGCCATGTGTCTCTGGATTGAATAATTTGTCTCTGAAGAAATGCCTTCCTGACACTGTTCTCCTTTTCTTTTTTCCTTTTTTGTTCCCCTTTGGATAATACTTGCCTACCCATAAAGTGCTATGTCAGTACTGAATATCTAACTTTTATGGGAGTAAGATACTTAGTAGGTAGTTAAATTAGGTGATCAAGGTACAGCAGTGTAGGAGAAGTGTAAACAAAAGCGAGTGTTCCCAGTGGGCTGTATTTAATTCAAAGGTCTAATTTGCAACTAAAATAGTAATTATCACTCATCTGGATACTGAAGAAAGGTTCATCTTGACAAACACATTCATCAGTGTCAGAGTGGCTTAATTTGACCAAATGGAGATGTTTGTGATGTAGATGTTTCCATCTGAGCTAAGGCCAGACTCACAGGTAGAGGTTTAATTTTATTATATTGTTATAGCTGGGAAAAAAACCAAGGCTTCAGACCTGCAAGGCATTTTTCCAATCAAAAAGATTGAAAAGACCAGAAGTTTTGCAGTTTTTACCGATGCTAATAGTTGTTCAATTAGAAGATATTACCTCTGCCTACAAACTTTGCTTCTCTTTGTCCTTAGACAGTGAAGGGCACAGCAATATTTGAGCTAGTCACCATTTTGCAGCCTGTGGAGACAAAGAGGAGTTTCTAAAGCACATGATTCTTTTGACCTATTTCATGTACCTACAAAATTATAAGATCAGCCTTTTACTTACATTGCTTTACTTTTCTTAATTGATATTACAAGAAGATGAGGATGACCAGATAGAAATGTCACAATAACTGGTATCGGACCAGACTTACCTGATACGTCTACATTGCAATTTACATCTAAGCTATCTCAAATACAAGAAGTGGTGTAATTATGATAAAATGGAATTCAGTGCAAATGATTTTATCCCGCGAAATTATATTTCTAATTGCTAGCATTAAGAATATGAACTCACTAATCAGCGTAGCATGCTGGAAATAATAATGTAATGTGCTGAAAGCCACCATGGAAATAACTGACTAGTGTGATTTGCTTTGTGACTATTGGAACAAGGATGATCTACAAAAAAAAAAAAGAGCTTTTTTATTCACTGCCAGCTGTATTGAATGTTGTGAATTCCTAAGAGTCTTCTCTATGAGTCATCTTCTCTTGGAAAAGATTTCCTCTTCATCGTTTATCACAAGATAACAGTGAAAGAAAATCCTGTGATTAAAGGGCTTTCAGGTTACTAAGGGTTACTTGTTTGTACGTAGAAATAATGTATTTTAATAATTCTATATTATTTTTAATATTATGTATTTATTTGTGTATTTCAAAAGTCAGGTAAGTGTTCTGTGTTAATAGGGCTGGGAAAAAACAGGCAAATTATTTCAGATCCAGTCCAGGACTTGAGAAGTCAAGGTTGCTTTTCCAGCCGGCTTCCTTGGGCACATAGCTTAGGCCTGTTTTTCAAAGGTATTTAGGCATTGCTCCAGTCAGTGTTGCAATGATTCTGTAATCTATCAAAGCTGTTACATGAACTAATAGCTCTAAGTTAAGTCAACACAGTTTAAGCAGAAAATAAAATGAAATTTTTCACAGGGCTAATTAACCCTTGTTAGTAAGAGACTATACATGCATATGACAAATTCTCCAGATCCCCAAGTCTAAAGCAAGGCAGGAAGTCTTTTCAAAGGATGTCTTTACTTTAGTAATATCTTCTAAAAAATTTTCAGTGCACTTTTGGGCCTATGTAATGAAGAGGGTCACACTAGCTGTCATGGTCTCTTTGAGCTTCAGAATCTACCTTTCTTAATTTCTCTTATCACATGACTGCTATTACCTACTTTCTTCTATAAGGTACCTATATGGTCCCATCTTTATGGCTGACAACTTTTGAGATGTTTACCCTCATAAACAACCTCATGAAACAAAGAGGCATTGCACCCATTTCACAGGCAAGGCAACAATCAGCTATTGCTCGTCTTAAAAAGATATTTAAGATTAATCATCAAAATGTTTCCTTGAACAGCAGCATGTCTATACTTCAGAGTGACACAGGAACAGGGATTTGGCCAAGTTAACAGGCACAGTAGCATGTTAATGTTTCTCACAAAGCATCCCACAAATATGTGTACCCAGCAAGCAGGAGAGTGAAACTGATGTCTTGTCTCTGCTGGAAGAGAATTGAACTTCCAGCCACTCCTAATCTGGGATCTCAGAGAGCAGGAGGGGAGCCAGGAGTCATACACCACAAGGCCTAAGAAACCCCGCACCCAGATTGTTTCTGAATGGGACCTAAATTTCTAAATCAACTACTTCTACAGTAGCTCATGAGCTCCAGTTTTTAAATTAGAGACCTAATCAAAGTCTCCTTCTCTAGAGACTTTCAAGACCCTCCTGGATCTGTTCCTGTGTGGCCTGCCAAGGTGTTCCTGCATTGGCAGTGGGGTTGGACTTGATGATCTCCAGAGGTCCCTTCTAACCCCTACGATTCTATGATTCTGTGGAAGGCTATGTCAGGTGGTTGAATACTACTGTGCTGTAGAGCAGTCCTGATGGCTGTGCAGTGGAGACTGAGATTGTGGGAATGGTTTTAATCTGATTTTATAAGGCATATTTTCTAAACCACTGATCACTGTTGCATGAATCTTCACCAGGTTTTTAACATCCGTTTCAGTGAGGGCAGCAAAATTAGACACAGGAAACACGACTTTTCAATGTCATAAGCAACAATAATGCTACCAGCCAACTCTAGCTTTAATAAATATCTACTTGAGTATCTGAGTAATGCCTCAGTTTGCTTTTGAAAAAACACATATCGGGAATCATGTTCAGGTGGTTCTGGACATTGACCTCTGTGTTCTTTTTAGTATCACTGCTTTCTGAATTTCAGTCACCTGGTAAATGCGAATAACCTTTTTAATTTTTGTCTTCCTATGGCCATATGACAATTAATATTATTAGATCAAATCCAGCTCTATGTTGCACTTGATTTTGAGTTCAAAGATTTTGAAGCTAGTGTAAGAGGTATATTTTAACTTAGACACATCCCTTGTTACCCATGGATAAGGTAACTTAATGACACTAAATTTAACACAAGAATCAGAGCACAATTTTGTTCACATCTCCCTAAATCTGTCCACCTTCTCTATCATGTTATCAGGGTCCAAGGGGACACATGGGAGCTGACGTATGGCTATTGCTTGTAAGTCACATTCCTATGACAAGGTAATAAACCTGTGTATGTATAAAAAATAATACACCCTTCACACAGTTTATTTGACTTACTTGAGACTTCATCAACAATAAACTTGGAAGGGCAAAACACTGTTACTGAAGCTGCAGTTTCAGGATACAGTAGCTATGAGGCAATGACACCTTAAAAAGTCTGTCTCTTATGCTCCCTGCTTTCCTCTCCAGCTTTCACCTCAGAAACTGTCTGAATTACAGAAAAAACTCTGATAAAATGTGAATTTGGAGGCCAGCCTTTCAAGCATTGTGCTGGTAAAGCAGAAGGGACTTGACACTGCAACACTGGGAGGAAGGAGGAGGAGCAGAAGAGGACTGAATCACTGTTACTGGGTGGGGTGGGAATTCCTGAATCTGGCACTGCAACTGAATCTGTCCTCTTGCAGATCACATCCAGAGCCTCAAGGATGAGAGTGCCTTGGAAAACAGTAGTATAACCAGTTTTCAATCCTTTCTTTTTCTGCAACATTGGTTATCCTCCCATACTCATTTTTAGGAAAAGCGATGAGTGCTCTTAACACCTTTCTGGGGTTTTGCATGTGAAATGTTTTCCCTGGTCAGTTTGTGGCAATGACTCACACTCCTGAGCTCTTCCTCACTGCTCTTTGTCCTTCTCATATGCAGACATGAAGGTTTAATGCAGATCAATGTGCACACTGGCACCTGGGGACAGATAACATTTTTTTTCTTCCAGTTTCCTATTTAATTTCATAAAGTGATAGTTCCAGTTAGTCTCTAAAGGTATAATACAAGCTTTGTGTAAAGGCTTTATAGTTCTGACATCAATGCTGTATGTTTTGTACAGTGAAAACAGTTGTCTTAATCTAGGGTGTAATATTGTTCAAAAATATCCAAACTACTTTAGGTAAGCAAAATGTGACTTCTTCCATTTTAAGAAATCAGTGGGGTTTTTTTGATTGGTGCTGAACATTAGAATCTAAGCAAATAGTATCTGGATACATAGTTCACAAAGTATTTATTTTTCATTTTGAAGATGGTGTTCTGTTTTAAAGTAGCTTTTCACATAACTGAGCTGTCATCACTTGCAAGCAAGGACTGAAGTTACAGATCAAGTTTGAACATGTGGCTTTATACAAGGTCTCACAAAGATCCTGATAGCATGATATATTCCTGAAAGATTGATTTGATTTTCATGCAATACTTAAGTCTATTTAGTCATGTCAGGGATTTTGCCAGTGGTCTGAACCAAGTTATCAACTGTATAGACCATCTACTTCATACACATGCAGAAACTATGCAGGTAAGGGAGGCTACCCAGACTTGGTCTTCACATCTGCCTTCCACAGTTTTCATCTTATCTCAGTGATAAGGAATTTCCCTGATAAAATGATCAGGTAAAACCAATTTGACCAGATATTAAGCAATTGCTGTAGATAGACTAATCTTTATTAGTTCATTATGGAGTGACTAAGATTTTGAAAGAGATCCTGGTGACATAAAAATGATGCAGCAAATAAATTCAATTAAAAAAATATGGAAGACATAAATTCTTGTGTGTGTGAAAGCATAAGAGAGCTAAGGAAGTATTTTCATTACATTTATTATTCAACAAGGACTTACATCTGTTTCCAGTTTGCACTGATTATTGACACATCTGGCTATTTGGCCTTAGGAACTACAAGTTGCTGTTGTGGCATTATTCTCTGAATCAACTTTTTAGACCACCCGGAAAATAATACAGCAAGTGCTGTGAGAAGATTGTGTTATTTGTAATAAGATTACCTCTTGGCATCTAGATGTATTGTACAAATGAGATTCTGTCATCTTCTGTTTTATAAATTACAGTTTTGCATTTTTTACACCTGTAGGGAAAATAAGGCTGTAGCCAAAGGGCTTACTATTTGACGAAGATAAATCAGGAAGGCCTGATAGAATTTCAAGTAGATGCTAGATACAGTAGTAACTATGTTCCTTAGTGGAAAAATACCTTTGTTTCAGTAGAAACAAAATGCAGCTAAAGTCACAGAACTGAAAAAGATGTTTCTTTAACCTATGGTGAGATGTAGTTTTTCTGATTAATATCCCACTGTTGGAAGTGAATACTGTCCAAGTCCTTGACCCTTTTTCTGTAATCAGCAGTTACATTTTCTTCATCAGTGTTTTGAGAGTAGTCATCTAGTCCAAGAGTATAAAAGACATATATTGTGAAGTATAAAGTAGAAGAGTTGAAAAACCAAAGTATAAAATCATAGGCCAGAAAAGACCACCTAGATTACCAAACTCAGTCCTTTCCAATTCCATGCGAAAGATAGGATATTCCTGAAGGATTCACAGAACATCTACTCCAAACACCCCCTCAAACCACAGGCCACAAAACACTTCCAGTACCTTGTCACGGATTTAAGACATAGTAGTAAAAGACCAACAGCCACAGCTTTAATGTGCCATAGGAAGGAGCATGATGAAACACTTATTTGTTTTATTACAAATACTTTTAAACTAGGGTAATTTGTTGTTTTTAAAGAATAGTCTAGATAATCTATATGGTCACATGAAGCTACTATGAAGCTTCACTTGCTATGTTTAATTACATGTGGAACTAATTTGACCTTCTTCATAAAACTAACATAGGCCTTGAAGATGCCTAGAATAAAGATATATAGGAAACAATTTGCTGCTTTTTGATGAATTGCAAAATTGTAAATGGTTTTGTGTGCTTTCTCTGAGAAAGTTTAGAGAGCCTCCACAATTATTTCCATTCCTTCGGGTCAAGGATATAGTTTTTAATGTGCATTATTGAATTTTTAATTGCTTTAATAGCTAAAGAATATGAAGTACAGAGGGCAGGGCAGAAAAATCACTGGGAGGCAAGAGTGGAGAATGAATACTGTATTCTTTGCAGTACTATACTACACTCTGCTATTCTCTTTGGCATTGCTTTTTGTCCTCTTCAACATTGTGTCTCTAGGAGTGGTTTGATTTCTCGTTTTCTCCTTAGAGAGAAATCTGAGGGAAACCTTCATGGTCAAGAATTGGCATCTTCTGCAAGGCACACTGCCATACAGACTGTCAACTGGTCTTTTGCCTTGCCACATCTTCTGCGCATCTTCATGGCAATGATGATGATGTCTTCTCCTAGCTGACTAGCCAACATAAGTGTCTGCAGTTGGATAGAGCGTGCCCAGATAGGAAATGATTGCACTAGTGCACAGTTTGCCAGCAATTAAACATATGCAATACTCACAGAATCATCATAGAATGGTAAGGGTTGGAAGGGACATCTGGGGATCATTGAGTCCAACCACCCTGCCAGTGCAGGATCACCTAGGCCAGACTACACAGGAACACATCCAGGCAGGTATTGAAAGTCTCCAGAGAAGGAGACTCTACAACCTCACTGGGCAGCCTGTTCCAGTGCTCTGTCACCCTCAAAGTAAAGAAGTTTTTCTTTATGTTGAGAATCACTGAGGCAAAGCAAATATGTAAAATTAGACACTACTCAGAGTGATTTTTTTTCATGTGCATTTAGTGTACTTAGGACTTCTTCGAGACCTTTGAAAAGTGATTTAAAATTACTTTCATAACACCTGTTTTTGAACATTATCTTTGCAGTGCCTACAGAGCTTCTGCTCAGTGCTCAGAAGTCAAAATTCCTAAATCAGGTATTCAGGTAGCCTAGTCAAACAAGTAGGAAAGTTAGGCATCTTCAGAGTATGACTCAGTGTCCTACATGCTGATCAATAACTTACCTGGAGCTCTGAGGCCTCTCAGTCAGGGCACTCTGCAGGGAGCAGGGAGATGTGTGTTCCCCTCCCAAAGGTGTTTATGCAGTTTGCATGAGATTGACATGAGATATAGAAAAAAGAAAAGACTCTAGGATCAGGACCTGAATCAGGTGTCTTCCTCCCAGCTGAGTGACCTAACCAACAGGTTCCTGAATTGTTTGTTGTTCTCCTCCAGCAGTAAGAGAATGATCTGTCTTAAATCTGCATTATGCTTAAGAAACAAAGCCTTAACAGGACGAAAGCAGAGTGACTAGCTGAACCTGGTCTGCAGCATGGAGTTTAGGGCAGAGGTCTAGAAAGGAGGAATAAGATTTGACTCCCCTCAAGCTAAAATGTCTCAGGCATCCATATTTCCTGCATCCTGTATGAGTGCTTAAACCAATAAACTGTTATGCAGAAGGCAGGTTGCATTTAGAAAAGCGAGCTCTGCCTTTGTGGATTCCTCATCTAAGATTTAGTACAGCCATCTGAAACCCATGTAATTAGGAGTGCCTCTCCTCAAATCCTGGGTTAGCTGCCTGAACTCTGGAGAAAGGACAGATCAATGTTGACTTCTGCTGACTGGATCCCAACCTTTTTTTTCTAAGAAAGAGGGCTCATTCATGCAGTCCAAGCATCTCATTTAATCCATGGATTGCATTAATCAACTCAGCAGTCAAGCAGGCTTCTCTCAATCCTTCAGGAATGTTTTTTTTCTTACTCAGAATGTGTCCAAACACCTATAAGGCTCAGAGTTACCATTTATGGAGACCCAAACTATTGAGGTTCTATGGTGCTTGAAGTTCTAGGTAGGATTTTCAGGAAATAGGAAGACATATCCTTGAAATTGAGACCTAGGCTGTTAAGCTACTCAGGTGCTTTAGAATATTTTCCTTTAGATACAGTCTCTTAAAGATACAGACATCGCTTATTGTACAGTAAGAGGAAACTGACTTTATTCTTTGGGGCTATTTTGATGTCAGTCTTCTGGGTACTGCCAAATATTTATTATTTTTGGGTTCCTTGGCTAATAGAGGTAAAGATAACACTCGAGAAGTTAACTTTTTGAGTCAGATGGCAAAGGTTTGAAGTATTTTAACAAATATCAGGGCACAGATATCCTAATGGGATCATATCCCAAAACTCCTTCAGTCAGGATACATAAACAGTTGGGAACAAAGTTCTGTAAAAACCTTCAAACAGAAAGTTTGAATCTTACACAGTTCTTGGAAATAGGATCCATCTCTTTTCTTCTGAATTCAGCTCCTGCAGCACTCTGTTAACCATCTGGTGTCTTCCAGGAAAGAAGAAATGTAAATTACATCTGTTCTTTTCATGATATAGGGGGAGGAAAAAAATAAAGGAACTATACTCATATCTGAAAAAGAACAGACTCATTTCAACTTTGTTGAAAGTTTTCTATTTCTTAACCATTAATGGTATACACACATTGAACATTCTCTTGTAATTATTCTTACATGCAATTTATTTCCGAGTGCTCCACTCATTTACATGCACCCAAAAAAAACCCCCTGCAGTCTCTCTTACTTAAAAAGATCATTCTGGATCAAACTATTTGAAATGTGAGGTCTTTCATTTGTGTTTGTGCAACTTGTAGTGCTCTCAATTCAGTGTACAATTTTCTGCTGAAACTCCCAGCACATCTTGGGGGGTCTTGCAGCTTCCATGCCAGCAATAGTCCCAGATGTGAATGTACAAAAATTAATGATGTAAGGATAGCTGTTCATTGATGATGAATAGGTGCACTGTGTACGGAGAATGGGTGAGATTTATATTATAATGAACTGTAGAGAATTCAGTATGTGATGGTACCCTTGAGTTTCAGTCAATGAATAAAGGAAATGTAATAATGGATTTCCTTTTATCCAGTGCATATTCTAAGTTTCTGTCCCTCCTTTTTTTCTCAAGAATTGCCTTTCAGAAGGATGAATACCACATCACTTCTCTTTTCATTTTTCATTAGTGTTGAGTAGAATTTCCATGTCTTATTACCAACATTTTGTTTACACCACAAAGAATTTGTTTCGTGGCAGCATAACTATAGATCTTTATAGGATCATCACTATAGTCTCTACTTTTTTAATATCATCTTTAGGGTCATCCTGGTATGTGAGAGGGCTCTGCTCCAACCTGCAACCCCTTCAACCTTGACATATGTTCCAAGGGACAGAGGACCTGTCAATGATCTCCTGAATACACCCAATTAAGTGATCTGCAGTGATACCACTCAGAGGGAGCAAGAAGAAAACTGAGCACCTACTAGAAGACTCGAAAGTGGCTAAGAAAGCAATCCTTCTTCAGTGCTCGTGCCACCACTGGAGTGGTGCTACGTTTGTTTCCACCTACCTCAGCAGTACTGGCTGAGCAAAGAGCATTTAAAGGGATTAGAGGGAGAGACACATATGATGAACACATCTTATGAAGGGGGGTGGAATGAGTGGGAAGATACTGAATGCTCTGTAGGGGAGGAGGATAGTAAATCTGAGCTTTCATGGTCACATGTGACTATACACTGAGGGTGGGATTCATTTGACAAAAAGTAGGTGTTTTCATCTGAACTATTCACATTCTATGCCTTTCATAGGCAGTGGAAAGAGGTGAATGTTTTTTAAAGCATTAGTTTGTATTTTTGCGGCCTTATTGGTTAAGAAAGAAGAGTTAGTTTTCCACATAATGCAAAGCTTTTGCCTAATCCCTAAAGAAAGGATTTATTACTACTTTGGCAGGGAGCTGTGCTGGAAACTCTCCCACTTCAGTTCCCTGGACAATGTCCGCCCCTGAAATACGGTTTGACTGTTCTGAACAGTGCATTGCATATTCACAAACAGCAATATTGACATCTGGCTTTAGCATATGGGATACAGATAGTCCTTGATTACTGAACAGCTGTGCTGTTTTGGAGAGAAACAATTGCATTTGAAGGATATGGAATATAGAGTAGGCCTTGTCCTACCCCACACATCTTGCTGACATTTCTTTTTCTAAATTACCGGTCTGTTTATTAAATTTCCACAGTAAAAAAACACCAAAATTTATAAGAGACTGAAGTAGATGGCAATATTGTCAGATATGCCAGCAAACAATCCATTGACAACACATGTTAGGAATCAGTCCCATTACTATTAGTCAAGAACAATGTCTGAAGATAATGGGACTGAGTAGAAACAAACAAGTAAGCACAAGGGAAGGGACAAGGGAAGTACTGAAGGTTCAGAAAATGTTTCCATTGATTTTTTATGTAAAAAAAACCACTCTGAGGAAGACACCAAGAGGTTTTTCAACAATCTCAGCAACCATCATATAGTGAGCTTATTTACACAGTAACAAAGAGTGTTGCTCTAAGCTGAACATCGGTTACCAATTCATTGGGAAATGATACCCCATAGCAAAGTGAAATGCAATTATACAGGAAAAGAAAGTCAATCTTTGCAACCCAAATGTATCTCAAGAAGAACAAGGATGTTGGCATATCTGTTTCCAAAATATGCTTTATATAGAACATTGCAAATTGAAGTTGATTGTTCAAACTTCGCTTTATTTTGCAACCCACAGTACATATCTCAACATGATTTAGTGATTGCAGGGCTGCATATCCCATTGATACACATCTCATATACTTTTCACCTAGTAAAAATGTTTGTAGACAGCTTAACTGGAGAAGCTTTCTGTCAGTCCCATACCTTATAACATGACTTCTGGGTGCATAGATTTAAAGGTAATAGATGCCATTATCAACACCAAGTCTACCCAGTGTAGCAGTTTCAATAGCAAATTCTGTAACAGACCCCTGGTATTTGCATGAAAGACAGTGCATCTTTAAAAATATTTAGTACAGATTTAAAGACCTCAGAACCTGAATTAATACCACCTAGCTGCCTATTTTAGCAATCACTTGAGTCTTTCTCAGTATTCAGTGAAGTGAGAATAGGCATCATTGTGGTGAGTCAAGTTGAATTTCACTTCCAAAAGTTCAGGAAGCTGCTAACCTCCTATGTTACTTAGGTGCTTGTAACTTGGATGGCAAAAATCTAGGACTAAGTGGGCCAAAGTTACTGTAGCCTAAGTTCTAGCAAAAAGAAAATTAAGTTAAATGTTGTGGAATAATACATTTGCTATACAACAGAACTTCCTGACAACACAACCCTGTGACTCATCAGACTAACTAAAAATGGATTGTAATACAGGAAAGTGAGGGAACTGTTGAAATAGAGCAATAATAGTGATTTCTCAAAGAAAAAAAAAATATGACTATTTATTCAATTCAGGATAATGTGAAAAAGAACAGATTTGTACTGTTATGGCGGGTCAGTTCATGACCAAAGCATTTGATGCAAGAAATCCGTTCGCAAAATGTATTTGTACTAAAAAAATACTGTGACAAAAAAATATGACACCAAGCAGCCAAACAAACCAAGATGTGTTTTTGAAGTCTTTTAGATGTATTGTCAGAGGCATTTATCTTCTTGCATTTTCACTCCCCAGCAGATAATCATTTTCTCTTATTTCTGACAAGTTCATTCAAGTCATATTCTTTTATTTTATCTTTATTCCTTGTTAAATTTTCTAAAAGTTTGCCTTTTGTTTTCAGTATCTTTTTAGAAGGTTCTTACTGTACACTTTAAATATATGGGACACGTCCTTTCTGAATCTCTCCCTACTCTAGGCAGAGTGGAGAAGAAAGTTTGCAGCAAAGATGCTGAATGTCTCTTTTGTACCATCTTCTGGGAAGAAATGCCACCCGTGGCTCAACTTCCACATCCAAAGTGACATTAATGGATTTGGCAGATGATATCCCCGGAATGCCAAGTCTTTTCATTGCAGAATCTGTTGTACATGTAATTTTAAAATCTTCCATGTGTTCTTCCAAATTCAGTACTTCATTGTGGTCCAGTAAACATCTGTGATCCAAAATGTATTACAGCTTCTTTACAGATTGCAAATACAAGAATAACAGGGAAGAAGAAAAAAAAAAAAAAGTAAATCATACAGCCCAGACTCCAGTTTTTAGAACATTGGCATACTTTTTTTTTTTTTTTACTCAAGTTCTTAATACTTCCCTACCAGCCTGCATGATTCATGGCTGTGTTGTTCTGTTCACTGTTTTGACACTTGGCTGTCCCGTATTAAGATGCTTTGAGAATGTACTCGCATTTCACTGAAACATCACAGAGTGTACAAAGGCCAAAGCAAGAGATGAGATATAAGAAGCTCCGTATTCACTTACCTTGGCTCACATACCCTATTCTCTTTTTCCCATCCCATTCTAGTGATTGGGTCTCCCTGATGAGCTATCGATTTCTTAATGACAAGAATGAACACTGTAAGAACTACATACAATTGAAGATTAATAAGTAATAATCAATATTGCTACTAAGTATTTACTAGTAATTGTCTTCAAAAGCTATTTAAAGTCCAAATTCCCACAGGCACAGAAGCTGTTTAAGTTCAAGCCAAAGCAGGGTTCTGAAACTAGGGGTATCATGGGCCTGATCCTGTAAACATGGTCATAGTACAGCAAAATGGAGAGCCTGGGTATGCTTTTGTACTATACACTAATAATGAAACTGTTATGCTGGGTGAGCGTGACAGGCCCTTTCTTGATAGAGGCAGCAGAGTCTGGATCCAGGCCACCCACATGCCTAGCAAAAAGCCCTTTTCTGATGAGTTCCTTGGTTTCAGCTCCTCTCACCACAGCTATTTTACTAGGGGATCAAAGTATTCTGAAGTGGGGTTTTGTACCTGGATGTCTCATCACTAAGGTGAATTCTCTCAACAGTTACTTAGAAAAATAATTTCTTTTTTGGTCTTAAGCAGACAGTAAGCGACTCCAAATACAATAATTTTGAGGATCTTGCTGTGTTTTGGTTGATGGGATAACTACATGAAACCTATTCTATATTAAGAAATTACAGAGTAAAATCATATGTCAGGAACACATGCATCTCTCTGTTTCCCCAGGCTGGCTTTGGGACTCTTCAGGCTGTAGTGAAGGCATATTCAGTGGTTTCATAGGTAGGGACTGACATTAGTGAGGGAGTGCATGGAAATTCATGTCCAAGCCATTCTGATTTTAATGGATACCAGTCATTAACTGTTTTACTTGTGACTTTTTCAAAATCCTGATCCCATTTTTTCACTGGAGTAGGCAACACTTTAGAGGAGATTTAAGGAAGGCTATGGGGATAATTGATTATAGCATTGTCTGTTCTGCAAGGTCAAAGCAGAAGTTATTAAAAGTAGGAATTTTATTTAAGGAATGGATGGCATATATTTTTAAGTGATAAGCCCATAGGATGCTAAATATGTCCTCTTGGAAATTTGAAAAATGTAAACTATCATTACTCTGTTCTGTTCTGCAGTTGCAAGCATTGGTGCCAGAATTTTTTTATGCCTGTGGTAACAAAATATCTCTCCCTTTGCCCTTAGCCAGCCTTCCCAGGCCAGGAATTACAAGTGATTTTAGGAGGGGGCATTTTACCCTTGTTGTATATACAGTTGTGTATATACCTACATGAATCTTTATACGGCACAGTGTTTATTACCTAAGTGGGGTTGGTCTGCAAACTCCTCCATTTAGGGAATGGACAAGAATGTCCTTCGTGAAAAGATGACTTTTTTTAATAACTGAAGTAGTAAGCCTACTTTACAAGCTGAGGAAAATCTGGATTTTTACCTCTTCATAGCAAGTTATTCCTGCCTTACATAGTTCTTCTGCTTGCATTGTCATCAACAGAAGTACCATGCGAGGAATGCACCTGACGAATGAATGATTCTCATATGTAGGTATTATTACTTTTAAAAAATTATATAAAATTTCAAAAAGTCTTTCAATACTCACTGCAGTCATTAGAAAGACAGATATTTTCTCCTGTGGGCTTCAAATCAAGACACAGTGTTGGGAAATGGGTGTACTAAAGCCCATTAACACAGAATTGGTTTTTGGACTTGGAATTTTTAAACCCTCTTCTCTTTGTTTTGTGAGCCACATGGTTCATGCTCAATAAAAAGACGTTATAATGTTGTACATTCTGTAACTGAACTAACAACTTAAGTTGCACTGTAACTAAATCATAACCTTTGGACAAGTTACGAGGAAAATGTATTTGCTTTATTGATTTTTAGTCTCTTCTGCACTGATTGATCATTTACTTTACATACAAAGACTGAAACAAAGATATGCAAATGCATTGTTCTTTAGTCTGACTAAATGTCTTATACAGCAAAATAATCTTTTGTGACTTCATAATTAGCAATTTAATTAATTCCTTTATTATAAATTTTTAA
>JAAGNO010022421.1:103840-118528 GCA_033439905.1 Ceryle rudis
AAAAATATTTTTAAATAGTAAGAAACTCATTTAGCTAATACTTTTGTTACAGAATTAGACAGAGATATTATTTTTGTGATTTATTTTCTGACAAGCATAACCTGTATTGTAGTAGGAGCCAGAAGTCTGAGCTACACTAGGGGAAAAGGTGTTATAGGTATGTTGCAGAATTTCTGGAAAAGGTTTTTGTCATGGTATCACTGCAGGCTAAATTAGTATAGCTGCAGTGACTACATCTTTGCTCCTTTGTTCTCTACAAAATTATTCTTTAAATGTATTGAGATTAAACATATGGTGCTGTTTCTGCTGTTTGATTAACTGCAACATTTTTGAAGAGAAAAGAAATCAGAGTTCAAATTATCTGTGAAAATGCTTGCCCTGCAATTCTTTAACAAATATTTGAACAAACTTTCATAAAGAATTTGAAGGAAATGATATCATGTGTTTCCTTAAGCACTGTCATCAATCCAAAACAGTAACCTTAGGAAATTCTGTGGAATCATACATTGTTCTTTAACAACAGTACCTATCTCCATGGCAAGGAGTGTTGCGCAAAGAAGGGTATTTTATCTCAGGAGCACTCCATACTAACAGGGCTATAAAGCTTCCAGGCAGAGCTGGCTTACACTCAGCTTCCTTTTGGTTTTGGCAAAGAATCATCTCAGGGCTTTTGCATGTGTGCACGTATATATGCACACACGTACCAAATGTGGGAAATTGTCTGAGAGGAATTGCTGGTCAGTGTGGATTAAACAGTAATATATTGTTGCTCTCAGAAAACCCTTCTACAGGTATCACTTTTACAACACCTATAAATAATGTGTCATTACTATTTGATAGCATTTTATGGACATTGAACAGATGAGTGTCCCTTTAAGACATGGTATAAAACATTATAATAATATTCAGAAATAAAAAAGACAGGCATTCTTAAAAGTCATTCTACATTTTGTTCTAACCTCCAAACCCAACATTAAGAGATCACATAAATATCTGACTTAGAGGGAAGTTAAACTCAGATGACAAGTTGCATGAAGGGGCTCAGAAATAGTATTTGTTTGAACTCATAACTATTCATCTTTCTGTAGTGTACATATGGCATCCACAAAAAACCTAAAATAAATTAAAAAAAAAAAAGGCATAGGTTCCTACCCAGTCCACTGTTACTTTAAAGGTTCATTTCACTCCATGTGTTCATGTACTGTGCTCCTGATGCGACGTTTGTTTTGTCTAATAACTACCTATTCAAATGCACAATCCTAAAAAAGTGCTGTCACACATCAATTTTTCATTATATGTATACATGTCAAAAGTGATGCATTTTTAGCACTAAACTTACTGACAAGCACTTCAGAGACTTTTAAATAGTGGAAAAAAAACCCCAGTACTCTCATCTTCCCGAGATGGTGTTTTGTGAAAATCCTCTTTACTATTCTTCAGTCTTCTCTTACTATCCTGAGACAAATGTTTGGAAGTTGCCTCTACTTCAAAAAATTAAAGGTGTCTCCTCTTGAATGCAAGTAATAAGATGACCACAGTTTGTTTATAAACTAACAGAAGATCAAACATTTATTTTTTGTTAAAAAAAGACCTGGAAGGAAAATTAAGTTTGAATCATTAAACTGGCATCATAGCTTAGGAAAGAAAAGCAGTAAGATATATAAGATATGGAAAATCTGAAAGAAATAGAGGACAAATGTTTTTGTGCCCATTTTGAAGGATAAAATATATGCATCTTGAGGTTCTAATAATGATTTGCAAACACAGCTTTTGTTTAAGTTGGAACTTTCTGCAATCTAATAATCTCACCTGCCTTGCATGTGTAGTATTTGAGACTTCTTGTCATATAAGAATATTACAGATTTTTATTTATACAGCACAAGGGATTCTAATCAATTCTCATTTTCATATTATAATTATTACAATCATTACTTGCTGAATGAACATGCTTATATTGTTATTTTAATCTTATTATATAGAGAACTTCTCAAACTATGCAAGCAGTTTAGCCCTCTCTGGTTAGTGACTCATGAATGAACTTACCCTTTTTCCCTTCAGAATTATTCTGATCTGTAAACGAAAGAAAAACAAAGGGTGTGGTGGAAAACTTTAATTTCAGGCTACATGTTGCTCATGAACTGTTTGTTTAACTCTATTTGTATTGGTTGGGTTGATATCTATGTCACATGGTAATTTCTTTTCTTTGTGATTGGAAGCTAAAACTGAATCACAAAACAATTGCTACTGACTAACATCAATGACTCCCATTTTTATTATCTAGTCACAATTGCACCTGAGAAACATTTTCATCCCAAACATTTTCAGACTACTCTGGTAATTGTCAGCATTCTCAGAACAGAGAATGTGATTGAGAATGAACTATGTTGGCCCTGTACATTCACACACACAGATATTCACAGATATGTAGCTCTACTTGCCACAGACTGATTTTTCAAATGATAGTTTTCCTGTCTCATCAATTTCACAACCAGTATCTTATAGGTGCAATTTGATGACGTTCTCAGATATAGCTCAGTGACGTAACTTATAGGTAGAAGTTTTGTTTGCACAAGCAAATCCTGCAGGAAAGAATTTATATCAATGACAATACAAAATCCATTGTGCCTTAGCTTTTGCAAGTGGAAACCCCCCAGGAAGTTGATCCTGAATGATTTTCTGTGAATTGTTTGTTAATTATTCTTTCTACCTACAAACACACAGTGACTATTATTTGTCTCTAGTAAACATCACAGTGGAAGCTCTTAATGAGTACCTAAAGATGCCCTATACGAGGACAAAGATCATAACCTGGGTGAATAAGTGCTTCACATCTTCTGGCACTACAAATCCTTTAGGAAGGTTGTTTAAAATCTGATTGCAAGCTGTGTAAGCTGCATTTTTTTAATATATATTTGTGGCTCTGCCCTCACAAATCTATGATTCATGACAGGAATGCAGCTTGGATCTCTTGCAATGTAAGCAGCTGCAGATACTTCAAATACTTGGGTACATGTGATCCAGCAGCTTGCTATAAATTTGCCCCTAAAAATAAAGTAACAAGTGATTGAACAGTGATAGGAATTAAACACGGCAGTGAGTGAATGGAATGCACAAGTCCTTACCTCAGAACCTTTTATTATGGCAATTGCTATAATTAAAAACCAAACTAAAAAAGAAACACCCTAGAATACTGTCTTTGAACAAACTTGCCGCAAGATACCTTTAAAGGTTTTTTTTTTATACAGTTGGACCCTGAAAAAAGGTACTTGCTGGTATGCAATGTCACTGAGCATGATATTTATGCTGTTACATCATCTGAGAGTCAACTGCATTTCCACTTTCCACAAGTTACTGAACTAGTTTGGTTTCAAATTTCCCCTAACTTTTTATCATGTGAACAAAATAGACAAGTAACAAGCCCAAGCTTTTGATACTGAAAGGATATTTTGCTGTATGATAAATGTGGAGACTGACTGAAAGATTACAGGGTAAACAGAAGAATTCCCACAGACAACAATCAGCTTTGGATCTGACTCTGATAACTGAAAGTCCCAGTTTTTGTAGCCTTTTATGTCTGAATTTCTCATTTATTTGCCCTCATTTTAGGACTGATGCTGTGTTTGGTAATCCACATAGGATAAACTAGTAAGTGTGTCAGCATCTCTCTGAAATGATACTTCCATGTCATCTCAGATTTCGAAGACAGTTTTAATATAAAAATTTGGAAGATACAGAAAATTTTAGAAGAGAAATATCATGGTCAAATCCTGTAATGAGATCCCATTAGCAAATCTCAGAATAGTTAACTGGAGATTTAGATGTGAATTTCATGTAGAGGCCAAAGAGTAAATGAGAATTGAATGCTATTGAATCTCATTTCTAGAAAAGATGTTTTTCTATGCAGGCCATTTGCTTCTGCTGTTGTCAGATTCCTCTCTTACCCTTGCACAGCAAGAACAAAGGTGCAAAAGTGTCATTTTTGAAAAGAGCCATTTCAGACCCAGATTTTTCAAGTACTTGGGTGCATCATCTTGTGGTGTGAAATGGCTGAACATGAACTCCTAACTTTCTTTGTCTAAAGGCTGGACACTTGCTCTGAGCTTGTCTCTCATGCTCTCTCTTCTGCAAGAGAAAAATGAAGTCACCTCCAGAAGGTACGTGTGCTGGGGGTTGAATAGGGAATGCTAAAGAGAAACCAAACTGAGTGTTTAAAAACAGTGCTATTTCCTAAAGTCTTTGCTGAGTTAATTATAACTTACTTCTTAAACTGACAAAACTATTTCTGAACTTGAATTGTTTAAAAAAATTATCTGCCTTGATACAGCCTGTCCAATTTTCTGGGGTTTTTTTGTTTGGTTGTTTTTTTGTTTGTTTGTTTGTTTGTTTTGGGTTTGGTTTTTTTTCACCCTGGAAGCTCTGCTTTTATCTTAGTAAAATATATGTTTTACTGTGCAGTAGCAGTATTGCACTACTACATCAAATAAATGTAATATAATTTCTTCTGTGAAGCACCCTGTACATGTGTCTCTATCAATGTGAAAGGACAGGGGAAAAAACCCTGCTGTTTATTTTGCTCTTGAATTTTTCACTAGCTGTTTAATATGTATCTTATGAATTACCACTAAGAAAAGATTCTGCATTTAAAAGGAAGCTTATGAGGATATAGCTAAGTTCGAGTGTGGTCTTTTCAGAAGAATGTTTGATTGAAGACCTGTTTTTGGACACAAGGTAAGGAAAAAAAAATCACTTAACCTCACTTGAATAAGTGGGGATTAAAGGTTAAAAGCTTTAAAGCTTTAAAATGCATTAGCAACAGAACAGTAAATACAATCCATGGAGACATGGAGGAATTAGCAAAACAAATGTTAAACTAAGAAATGCACTCTAAGATTCACTGGAATCTCCACGCTAAGTCTGAATGCAGAGCACATTTAAATGTTTCACTGGTTGTTTTAAAATTGCCTTTGTATTCCTTATATTAGCTCTAATGGAGATGATACTAAACCTTGCCATGAATTATGCAAGCAAGTTGTATGTAGATCTCTCCATGTTTTAGCCTCCTTGGAGTTTTAAAGGGTGATTTTTACCATACACATCGTTTAACTTATTGCATATTGGGCTGATGTATCAATAATGTAGTCACAATACTGTTTCAAAAATTCCTGTACAGTAGTAGGGAAAACAAAGTTACCATCTTCAGTGATGTAACCTTATTGTAGACACAATATTTTTTTTTATGAGTATAACATCTGCTTAATAACAGTATATGACTTAGATATCTATATTTTATTTTGTGTCATGGATACCTTCAACAAATGCATTGGTTCTCTGTTTACCTTTACTTATAGAACAACAAACTGATTCTTGCAGCTCAGTAAAACCCACAATGTGCTGAACACTGTTAAAACAAAACTACCTCCACAAAGAGGGGTGATCCCAGTCAGGACTTACTGCAACAGCCTCATTGTAAAGTAGGGAAGCTGTTTATCAACAGGAAGGATATATTTGAGAAAAGGTTGAACAACATGTCAAAATGGAATTTTTAACTATTTCCACTATTGAAATATATAGAATCATACCATAGATTGGTTTGTGTTGGAAGGGACCTTAATACCATCTAGTCCCAGCCCTCCTGTCACAAGCAGGAACACCTTACACTGCTCAGGTTGCTCAAAGTCCTGTTCCTGAACACTTCAGTGATGGAATATTCACAACTTCCCTGGGCAACATGTTCCAGTGTCTCACCACCCTTATAGCGAATAACTTCTTCACATTTTTTAATCTAAATCTACCCTCTTCCAGTTTGAAGCCATTATACCTTGTCCTATCACTAGAAGCCCTTGTAAAAGTCCCTCCCTAGTTTACTTGTAGGCCCTCTTAAGATACTGAAAGTCTGCAATAAGGTGTTCCTGGTGTTTTCTCTTCTCCAGACTGAACAACTCCAACTCTTTCAGCCTTTCTTCATAGGAGAGGTGTTCCAGCCCTCTGATCATTTTCGTGGCCCTCCCCTGGACCCACTCCAAGACATCCATGTCCTTCTTGTGTTGGGAGCTCCAGAGCTGGCTGCAGTACTCCAGGTGGGAGTCTCTTGAGAATGGAGTAGAGGGGGAAAAACACGTCCCTCAATCTTCTGTCCATGCTTCTTTTGATGCAGCCCAGGATATGGCTGGCTTTCTGGGCTTCACTTACATGTTGTTGGCTCATATTGAGTTTTTTGTCAACAAGCACCCCCTTATAGAAACACCTGAGGTTCCAGCAAGACTCCCAAACTGACAGTCCCCAACCAAGGACACCGAAATCAATCCCTCTACTCAATCTTTTGCATGTAGTGTAAAATCTTACTGAAGATGGAAGTCTTGTGCTTGATGATGCAGCAGATTTATCATTGGCCATGTAGTGTGTGAAAACCTGCCCCCACAGAAGTCAATGCCAAAACTTTGACTCCCTTCAATCAAATGAGGACACTGTGTATAGGTGAGAATAGAGAGCAGAGACCAAATATGAAAAAAACCCCCAGATTATATTTAATAGCCTGTGGCATATAAAATTTAAAAGTAGGAGATATTAGAAATATGTGGCAGTTTTTTGCTAGCATGAGCAGCACCTTTCTAAAATTTGGCTTCTTAAGGATTCCAGTTAATATATAACAAATAACTCTCATTGCAGAATGTTTAGATATAAGGCCTTCTCAAGAGTGACTGAACTTATTTTGAACTTTTATTTTCATTTAAACTCTCCATTAAGGAATTTGGGAGGGTGAGCAGGGAGAAAGGCATTTGTTTAGATTCTGCTTTTAATAAAGTTTTAACACTTTGATATCAGTCTCTGATTAGACACAGCATCCCGCATTCCAAAGTGAAGAGAGGGAGTTTGCTCCTTCTTTCCTTCACCCAACACATATCTTACTTGTGTCTTTTAAGCAGAGCCTCTGATTCAGCCTAATTATTGTCATTAACTGCAGTTTTCTGTGGAACAATATTCCTTGCTGTGGCTTCTCCTCAACTCAAGAAAGAATTATTCTAAACCCCAATATAATTTTTTTTGTTTGTTTGTTTTGTTTTGTTTGGGTTTTTTTTGGGGGGGGAGGATGCCAGATTTTCTGTGCCCACATTCTGTATTCAAAGCTTGACCCAAAATAATGGATTTTCCTGGTATTAATCTGCAAAATGGCTAAGGATGGGATTCATCTGCAATGTAGATGTCTGCATCCATGCAAGTCCTAGTTCCTTTTATAGTCAATAGATATCAATAGACACTCTGAGTGTGTGATTCATCTTGTCTAATTTAGGTCAGGTGACTCACTCCCTGGAAGTACTTATTGACTATAAAGGGAATCTGAATGACTAACTCAAAGATTTTTAAAGTGATTTTTAAAGTGAGGTGAGACAAAACTCATTCTGTATGCTTGATATCTTCCGGCACGTCTTCATGACCCTTCTGCTCCTTGAACAGTTATTCTCACTGTAAATACACCAGATGCTTCACAAAGCTTGCTACCATTTTCCAGATCTCTTCTGTGAGACCTGGTCTCAAGTTCTTCCCATGTGCAAGATACTCCTCAAGCCTCGCCAGTCTTCTTTTCCCTGAACACTTAATGACTCCATTATCCCTTCTTCCTTGTCTATTTTCACCCAGGACTTCAGCCCTTGTATCAAATTTTATTTCACCTCTTCGTGCTTGCTTCCTGAGGCAAGATCTTTTTCTTAAGTCACCATCAACAGAAAGAAAGAAAATGTGTTTCTTTGCTGAATATTATGAAATGTAGTAGAATTTTAAAATTTCCTAATATTAAATGATAATTAATATGAGATAATTGATTTTTTTTGTTATTTTACATTATGAGTTTTCATCGGACATTTCACTGGTTACAATAACTCTCCCCTGCATGTGGCTTTCTAACTATGTTAGTTTGGTCCTACCTCCCTCCTCAGCTACACTGTTATTCATCAGGGAAATCCCAGTGGAACTGTATTTGTATATTCAAAAATAAATAATACGTTTGAATTTTGGCCAAAGTCTTCCTCCAGTAGTGAGTGAGCGAGTTGCTGACTGAGACTCTCTATCTCTCATGTGGTCACATAAATTAAGAGTCCTGATCAACGATGACAAGCATTCTGCTAGCTAGACAAACATTAATCTGGTTAACTCCCCTTCTTCCCACTCCTTCCTGTCACAGAGGAAAAAGTGCCTTTGGAGAAAGTCTGAGATCTGTAGGTTGATTTTGTTGTAGCTATAACATGGCAAGGCTCCAAACAGCTTTGGGAGTTTATGAAAATTCCAAGCAGCAAACAAACAAGCTACACAAATCATAAAAGGCTGCCTTTCTTTCTCACTTTCTTTTTACAAGAAACAATTAAAATAATTACTTTTCCTGCTTATGATATCTTGAAAAATATTACTTTCCACACATTCACATGAATATTTAAATCTGAAAGTCTGAAATGATCAATTCTTCTAATGTAGCTTCCATTAAAATAATTTTTCTTTCTCCTATATGAATAAAATTAACAATCATGTCAAATTTTAGAAGATAAATCTTACTGACCATTCTGTGCTGATGGAGCTGTACTGTTTTCAGGTGCTGACCTTTAACTGCCTCCAAGTGCTTTGCTCTGTCATTGGACACACCTGTTCTTGCTGGTGCTCTTTGTGGGTAATGCAAATCTAAGCAATATAGCCCCAAAGATTTACTGCAAAACCTGTCTGGAGGACACAGTTTTCCAGGAGCTGACCTGACCTTCATGATCCAAATAATGTAGAAAAACATTTTCTGTAAAAAACAAACTTATTTGGATAATAAAATTAATTGCCGTATTTAGGAATAGATTCTTATGCTTTTTGTTCGTATTTGGTAACAGTTCCTTCAGAAACTTAACTGATGGTGCTGCTCAGGATACATTCCTCATACTTAGTATAATGATACACAGCATGTGGATAGGAGGCAGAGAGAGCATCTGGAGGTGAAGTCTGCTGAAGTCCTTTACTTATCAGGCATGAGTGTTTGCAATTGCTTCACTCCCTTTAAGGGTTCCACGAACTCCTTATCAGGGGCTCCATACAGTTATCCTCTTCACTACCCATTTAAATCACAAAGTGATGCTGGCACTCTATAAAAGGCTGAAACACAAGGTGGTGCATTCTTCAGCCTACCCTATTTGTCACATATTTTTATTTGATCTGATTTTATAAGTACCTATCCATCAAGGGGAAGAGTTTGATTTTTAATTTTTTTTATGCTAGGGGAGTGTTTTGAAGATTCCATATATAGTTGACTTCAGGAATGAAAAAGTATTGTTTTGATCCAGAAAAACTTTATATAAGGGATAAGGAAGGGAAAATATTATTGAAACCCCCCCCCCTCTTAAGTTGTGTATCTTGGAGTGAAGGAAATACAGTCAGGATCTTCTGCATTTATTAGTAACAAAATAATAAAATTAGCAAGACAAAGTTCATGGTATTAGTCTAATTTTCATAGCTCATTACAGACATCATGGAAAACTGAGACCTGCAACCAGCAAATATTGCTTCTGGCCAGAAATGGTATAGACGCTATATTATAAAAGAGTGAGCTACAAGGTTTTCTGTAGGATATATTTCAAAGTTACTTAGGTTTGAATTAGGCTACGCAAAGAAAACAGCTAAAAAAACCAAACTCAATCCTCCTCCAAAACTCAATACTAAGAACTTTCCATTATTCCATTCTGAAATATTGTCTTGTTTATATTTTATATATATATATTATGTAATATTTTCTCTGTCTCCTTATTCTCTTTTATCAAAAACAGAGATATTACTGTCAGATTGAACTTAAAGTTGAACATCCTATGTGGACTGTGAATAAATTGTTGAAACCATGGCCTTATCTATTAGAATCATTCTGGGTCAATTATCTGCTTGTAGCTGCCTTTGAATTCCCAAGACACTAAAGAACACCCACTGTTCTCAAAATTCCTAGTTTCAGCCACTGAACAAGCCCTTTACCAGCTCAGCCCTGATACTACCAACATCCTGAGAATACCAAACTGGTATTCAATACCAAACACCACTACCACCCATTTCTGACATGTTTCAAGAGAAAGTGTGATCCTTATATCTGAATCCTGAAAATTACCATCTTAAAAGCCCACACTCAGCATCTTCCCATTTACAGGTGTGCCAAAGCTTCACAGATCCCTTTGGTCAGGACCTTCAATTTTCTTCTTACTTCGAAGTTCTACAACTATGTATGAATGTGGAAAATATGTCATCCTTGATGGAGCAGAGCAGCTTGCTGCTTGATGTTCATTCTTTTGCCCAGGCCATAGACAAACCTCAACAAGTACACATTCTCAGATATGTTGGGTAGCATCATATCCCCTTATGGATACTATATGGGCTGCTGCTTTCTTCTCAGTCCCTAATAGAAAAGACTGAAATTTCACTCACCATTCCTTTCCTCTTTCTATTTTTAGGAGAGAGTGACACAGGAACAAAAATTTACAGGATAATTTTGGTGAGACTTGACTTCTGGAAGTCCTCTGGTCCAATCCCCTGCTCAAAGCAGGACCAACTCTAAGTTAGAAGGCTCAGGGCCTTTTTGAGTTGAGGACAATGCATTGCCACCTGCTGAATTCTGCCTAGCAGGTCATCCTTTCCTTGGATTATTCCTTCTCTATATTCAGAATCAATTTCCACTTAATATTAGCCTAACACATATATTTCCATTGTTTCCATTTTACCGTCTAAAAAGAACTTTCCACCTTTTATATTAGAATTTTCATTACCTCAATTTGTCTCAAGAAATGAATACACACTTTTCATCTTCATTTATCCTGCTCAGATGAAATTGCTACTGATTTCTTATTAACTTTGCTGTATTTTGAACTCCAAAATGTGCCTGCCAATAGCCTGTAAATGCAATTAACTTATTTATATTAATGGCTCCAATGAATTTTCCATTGAAAGCTCAGCTTTTGAAATTGGCCACCACCCACTTAAATAAAAAAACCCCAACAAAACCAACAACAAAAAGTTTGAACAGCAAGGATTAAGACATGTCCAATTTGTCATTTCCATACTTGTGGCATACAGCCTTACTCATTTGCACAAGATCAGTGGATGAAAGCTCTGTGCATCTCTCATAGGAACATAGTATAAGGGCAGCCACACTGGATATGACCATAGATCCTTGTAGCACAGTACCCTGTCACAAGCAGTGGCCAATAAAAAAAGACTTTCCGGAAGAAAAATAAAATAAAAAAAAAAAGGTAACCATTCATGATGCCAGACAAGAGAAAGGTCCTCTGGATACTGCTGGAAAGTACCATGATTTTCCATTTTCTAAGTACGGGCATTGTGAAATTCATTGGGGAAAAAAGTAGAAAAAAAACACCAGAACAGCAGGTGAGAAGAATACTTTATTCATTTTAGGTATAACACTTGGGAAAGACTATATTTATCCTACAAGGGCAAAACCAAGTCTTGGTGTAGATCTTCCTGGTGAGTCCCACTCCCTTTCTGAAAATTATTTCCCTCACATGAGCCTGTTCTCAGCATGAAGTGTCCTGCACTGCTGTGTAATGATCAGGTTCTACCTTGCAAGGGAAGACTATGTGGAGGGTACACTTTAAGGTTTGTTTGGGGATTTTTTATCTTTGGATTTATAAGCTGTATCATTTCAATATCTCTGCATGTAAGTATACCCTCTTCAAAAGCCAAAATCAGTTACTACTGAAGTCAATGAGATATACTGGGCCTGAATTACTAATAACTGAAGTTTTTTCACAGTCATTCAAAAGAATTCAAGAGTGCTTGGAATGCACATTTTTTCTCAGCATTTTTTTAGTTAGCCTTTGGTTTATTTATTATTTAATTATTTTCTTATTATATGCTTAAGACAAATTAATTTTTCCTGTCCCACAGAATAAGTGTCTTGTTCAAAAGGGAAACCAGTTATAGTGGCTACCTGCAGCTTTGTGTGCCACAAAGCTTATGTGTTTCTGAGGCGCAAATTTAAACTCCCTTGGTGTACAATTGATTAATGGCAAGCAAGTACTACTTTGTTTAGCGCAAACTGTTCTGATGTGACTAGGAATTTCTTAAGCAGACAGAGAAACCAACTTTTGTATTTCTTACAGCATTTGCTTTTCATGGATTCTTTCCCAGTAGCTTGGTTATAGATTTATGGGATACTTAATATCTTTGCTTTACATTCCAGAAACAGAAAGCTGATATAAAACAGAGATTAAGATATCAAAAACAATTCTTTCTACTGTTTTTTGCATAAACAAAGATAGTCAAGAATTTAGTACAAATTGCAGTTGACTGCAGAAGATTTTTACAGTATTTATTTTTTAAATGCTTTGAAGACTAGAGATTTATAAGTGATACCTCGATTGGGCCAGGGACTCTATCAATGTACTGCAATAAATTTTTATTTAGTAGGCTAACCCTCAAATGACATTATTTAGTACCACAGTTCTCTTTGACTCAGGACAATTTCAAGATGCAGTTGTGCTTCTTTATGGAAAACGTAGCTGAAACAGCAAAGATCTTCAGCCAAAGTAAGTCCATTACCAGGTCACTAGTATATGATGGAAAGCTTGGCTGAGTATGTCTGCAGTGCACAAACTACTCATGATGTAGATACTTATCCAGGTTTTAAGCAGTGCAGCCATACTAACATCCTTCTGCTGCTCCCTGTAGCTTAGAGCAAACATGGGGCCATAGGGGGCCTTTGCTGTCTTGTATCATGAAGACATGCCTCAGGGGCAAAGGGATTAGTGCACTGCATCTGTGCATGAGTGTGAGAAATACCACAGAGATACAGCAGAGATACTGAAAACCAGAATAGCTGCCAGAAGCAGCACCAGGACATGGCTGGCAAAAGAGACACAGGACAGGGTGCAGACCTGATTTCCCTTGTTTGAGTCCTCCGAAGTGTAGGAAACAGCAGCCTGAACATTTGCCATAAACAGGAGTGAAATCGGAATGTGTGAAAAAGGCACTTGTGCAGATCATCAATTCTTTATTAAGCGCAACGGAGTGGAAGAATTTCCACAAGTGTCCATGAACAGGGACAACATTTTGAAATGGAATTGGGAGGGTGCCACAAAGAGAAAACAGTCTATTAGTTCAGACTACGCTGCTCCTGATAGTTGTATTTTTGAGAATTTTGCCAAAGAAAATGTCACCAATTATTTCTGATTCGATTATTTACTTTATTTAAATCTTTTAGCTAACCATCACGATGGAATCACCCCTTATTTGCTTTGACACCTATTTTAGAGGGAATTAATTCAATGGAGTGTACTATAATAAAACATGCACTTCAAGCTGATTAGATCAGCACTCAGTCCTGCACACTGTGGTTGTTCTGTTAATTAATCTTGCCCTGTAAAACAAATTAGCATGCATGCATTCCTCCTTCAGGCCTGTGTGAAGTCTGCAATGCCATGCTTCTCTCTAGACAATGGACTGGTAGTGTCATGGGAAAGTCTTAGGGAGTTGGATAAGTTTCACCTAGGTAGTGAGTGCAGCTTGGTTTGGATTTGTTGGAATTACAAATGATGCCAGAGCCTCTTCAGACCTCCACATGGCCATGTTGAAACATTCTCCTGAGGTGTAACAGAGTGGTTAGAGAGAGCAAGTGGTCTCCCACTACCTTGTCTACCTGTGCAAAGGTCAGCTATCTCTGCTGAGTTTTCACTTGCCTCTGCACAAATTGCTCTAGGTCAGCATCAATCGGCAGTTTAAAGGGCACAGGACCAAAGAGAGACTCTACACAGGGGGACTAAATAATTAATAAATTATTGAACATTGGTGGATATCTCCCCTCCACATGACCTACCTGTTATACTTGCCAGAGGACCACTCTCTCTTGCAGAAAAAGAGGGTTTCAAAGGCAGTGACGGTGTGGGAAATCCAAATCTCTCTCCCTATTGAATGAAGGCAAGCCCTTGTGTTTCAGAACATTACCCTCCCTTCAGTCTTGATGATTCAATGAAAGGAAGCCACTGCAGCCTCCAGGTCCTGGATTGCTTGTTCCTTCCATTGGCCTTGCGGTGAGAGATATGTTCCTTCTCCCATGGGAGCCAGGTAGTATTCGTCTCACTGACCATTAATCACCTAAAAATTAAAGACCAATTCTAAATGATTTATCTTGGCTCTCTGCAGTCAATGGAAAGAATGAGATGCCTACAAAGAGCAGCTCATCTGCCAGTCTTGGACAATGATAGTAGAATAAGATGAATTGCTACTTCCCCATCAACTTCCCCAGAGAGAATCGAGGTGACAACTTTAGATAAGACAATTCACTTTTAGATGACAAAAATAAGGAGAGGAATCTTACCCCACCAGAATCATGGCCTCCAGCAACCATGTATTTTTCTAAAAATTGCCTCTTCAGTTGTCAGTGACATTATTTGTTTCTTTTCCTGGTATAAGTCAGATAATGTCAGAATCACTGGTATCCCAACTGCTTCAAGCAATGCAGAATGAACGTACAGTGGGGTTTCATGGCTGGCATCCAGAATGTGGTCTTCATATTAATATCTTTTTAGTATGATTTTTCTATAGTCTTTTCTGTAGCATAATTAGTATATCAATTTGCAAATATATTCAAATATAATTTTTTTGTTTGATCTTTTTTGTTGTTATTTTTTCCCGCACAGATCTGATATTAATCAAATGTGCATGTGCATACATATG
>JAAGNO010022421.1:124817-181663 GCA_033439905.1 Ceryle rudis
ATCACTATATTTTCAGAATGTACTAGGTTTCTGGGGTTTTGGGCTTTTTTTTTTTTTTTTTTTTTTTTAGTGTGCTGGTGTGTTTTTTTTGGACTTTTCAACATTTCCAGTTTATTGAAAGAGCAATTCTTAAGGCATCCCAGATCCAGCATATGAGGAAAATGAGGAAAACAGGGAAAGATAAAATCTTCTTCAAATTGCAAACTATTTAGAAAAGCAGATAGAGTTGAATGCTTTCTTCATCCTGTAGCTCCAGTATCTGTTTTTCTATCAATGTATTTCTGTAAATGCAATTCCAGTTTAGATTTGCTCCTTTCATACAGTCCACATATGGCTTTAAGATTTGTAGGTGCAATTTGTTTCAACAGTTATAAGAGTATGACCAAAGATTACAATACAGCAAAATAATTTGATGTTAGTTGTTCTTGTTGGATTTTCACCCAGAGACACAAAGTGGATGCAGTTATTCTTACCTGCAAATACACTGCCTTGAATTTGTCATCACTGTTTGTGATAAGTTATAAGCTGGAAACAAATGGAAGGTTAATGTTGATTTTAGCGAGATCTGAGGAACACCTTTATGTACTTGGTTACAAAGTTATGAAATTTAAAGCCTGAAACCTTAAAGAGAGGTCAATGGGAACTTAGCATCTGTCTTTGAGGATCTGGCGTTTGGTGCTATAAAAATGGAGTAAAGTTAGGCCTAAGGCCACTGTCCTGATTTTCAGATAGCTTCAGCTTTTGATAGTCTTTGTGTCTGTCTCTTAACAGGGGTGACTCCTCATCACCTCTGATACTAAAGCTAACTACACACTGTGGATGCCAGAATACAGGTTTAAGGTCCAAATGCACTTACCACTGTTTGAAAATGTTGGTATTTTTACTCTGTCTCTGAAATACCATCACTGTCAGAGGCAGTGGTTAGGATGGGAACATGTGTACTTTGCTTTGTTTCCCCTCTAACTTGAACTCTGTGTTGTGAAATGCAATCAGTCTGGTCATGGTCTACACAGCTGAGCTTTCCTTAGACACAGGAGCATTCCTCTGAAGGCAACAAGTAAGATGATGTAAGGGTGTTTCTGACCCCCCATGGGTAATACTAGCAGACAAAATAAGGACTGAAATGTATGCTTACCTTTTCTGACCTTCCAGAAAACCAAGAATAAAAGTTTAGTAGAACAAAGTCCCTACAAGAAGGACACAAATAAGTTTAACATGCAAGCACTCATACAATATTGCTATCTCTTAGATATTCTTCTGCTGACTATGGAGGACTTCTGTGTGCACAGTATATAAGGCAAAAGTAGCACCTTCTGGTAACTGAGCTGCTCCATCCCCACCAAGCATCTCTGGGAGCTTGATGCCCAGGTAGCTTTGTACAATTACTTCATCTTGTGCAGATGTCCCTCTGTGCTACCTTCCCCAGGTACTGACAGCAACCATGCCCTTAGGGCATGTAATACATCATGAGCTAACTACCCAAGCATTTTGTCAGCTTTTGGACCAGCTCTTGCACCTTGCACCAAATTCTCTGTTGCCACAGTTACATTGCTAGATTTGACTGAGCTAGTGAGCAGCTCTGGTATGTTTACCTGAGCTTTAGCCCCTGAGAGTTATCCTCTGTGCATCACTTCCTTGCTTTATGTGTACTGTGCACAGTCCCTGGCAGGTGGGAAGCTCAGCTAGATGGTGACAAAAATAAGAAAAGCAATAGTCTTCTCTGTCGGCTGGTGGTGGGACTATGGCTGCTGTAAACACTTGCTCTAAAAAGCCACTCAAGACCAGATTGGTTTCTGGTTTGTGCTGTCAAAACCAGATAGGGAGGACAGACTCAACAGTCTGCCCTTGTAGATAAAGCAGAGCAGAAGCCTAACTGTAAGTGCCCTGAACCAGTCCTGGAGGAGTAGTGAACCCTGTTAGACTAAAGTTAGCCTGTGTACTGTTTTTATATCCCTGTGTAGCAGTCCCAATGCTAGATATCACCCAGTCCTCATAGCTTTACCTGGATCAATCCTTTACTAAACCCTGTTTCTCTTGATAGTCTTATTACGCGTGCTGAGAAGGAGCAATCACAGCTTTGACATTAAAACATATTCTTATCTATTAATTCATTAAACAAATTCAAATGGCTACATAAGCAGAGGTATGGCTATCCTATAACTAAATGAGATATAGCACTATATGTCCATGACATGGCCTGTAGAATCTTACATGCCTACAGACTAGTGAGTGTAGGGATGCTTGAAATACCTGTGAGATTCTCCACACACTACTGGAAAAGCCAGTGCTGACACCTGTTTAAAGCATTTTTTGGGGGAAAGGATATAGATTATGTTCAGCAGAGGAGTGAGTTAAATTGTTTACTACAGAGACAGAGAAGCTACAACTATCATATATGGACCTGTAGCTGCCTTCATGCTGACTACCATGGTTTCTTGTGACCAGATATCCAGAGAAGAAAAGGGAAGCACCCAAGGAAGAAAGAAGGAACTGAGATATTTTTGGTGACACTTTCTTCTGGGCACAGTTGAGTCAGGGTTGTCCAACTGTTACAGGTATAAAATACCCTCAAAAATATTTATGGGTCAGCAAGAAACTTGCTGTAAGTGACTCCCAGACTGTAGGCACGGAGCTGGAAATGCCTGGTTGCATAAAAGGGGATAACTCTTTGCTTCTGGGAGAGAACAGCAACAGAGGCAAAGCATTGTGTGAATCCTACTGGAAGCCTCTGTAACGTTCTCCTGAGGAGTTAACAGCACACAACGTCTGTACCATTTTGCTGCTTGTTTTCTGTGCTCCTCATTCTGCATTGCACTGGAGTTAATGAGTCCAACTGTGGTATCTTAAAAGCATCACTTCATTGTGATAGGGTTCAGGTACCCTGTATAGATCTTTTAAAGTGCAGTCCAGTCCACATTAATCATAAAGTAATAACTTTTATCCTCCACATATCCAACCAAACGAATTTCATCTCCATGGTACACCAACAGCCTCTTGTCTTCTGGGAGTATTATTTCAGTTGCCTTTTTTCACCTGCCACAGCATAGAGAAGGAAAAGAGGTAATCCTCGAGGTAAACACTTGTCAAACCTTTCAGGAGCTTATAGGTCAGAAACAACACTGTCAGTCTGAAATGAGGAAGTTGTGATTACAGGTCTACATGGAGGAAATGCCAAAATTAATAAGGAGTCTGCTCCACCTTCAAAAAAATCAGCAGGCTTGGCTCTGAAAGGTGATGGAAGCAAGTTATTTCTAGTTCTGTGAGGCTTCTGCAAGGAATGTGCTACTGCCTCTTTCTCACCCTGAGGACACAGAGAAACAGTGATTCTCAAATTGACCAGCGAAAGTCAGTATGGGACATCATGGGAGAGATGGCCACAGAGGGTAGAGAGCTGTTACAGCTCTCCAGAATCACCACCCTCTTCACTTCATCTGTGAGAAAGAAGCTTGGTCAGATGCAGAATTCAGGTCTTATGTTAACTCAGAACACAATGTCACCTAGAACTGAAAACAGTTATCCTGCCTTTGTTTCTTGCAAAATTTAGACCAGCAGCAGGCTATGTACCTCTGGGTGTCATCAAGTCTTTTTCACTCTGATGAGTGTCATGCTGAAAATGCTGACAAACTGCTTCACTTGTCTGTCATGCTTTCCCAGCCATCCAAGACAGTGTCAGAGCTCAGAGCAAAAGGTTCCCTGTGCTGCCTGAAAAACTTAGACTCACCAATACATGTCCTAAGTGTGCTGAATAAGCTCTGCTCAGGCCCCAGTAAAATAGGATCTTGCCTTTCTGTATTGTTACAAGCTGGTAGAGAGAAAGTCAGACTGCTGCTAATGAGCATTATTAATACCTCCTTTTTGTGAGAACAAGTCATCTAATACCCTGAAGCTAGAGGCAGCTAGGTTCTTGCTTGAGAGACCATATCATCCTATTATCGTTTTCATCTGGCAAGCAAATACGAAGAGCTAGAATGAAAATGGTGAATTAATTACACATTTTCACTGCCGTTCTTAATCTCATTAAAACTTCTGCAGACAAGACTGAATTGTATAACAACCTCAGTTATTTATTTCTCATTAATGGAGATCAGACTCTTCAATCTGAACCTTTCTGTAAGGAGACAGTGATGGGTTCAGGCCGCCTGGACTGCTCTGCGTGGGATAGTATGGGACATGGATGGGCGAACCCACCCCAACGTGCTCATGTGTCCACTGTGTTCATGTGAGATTTCTTCTCCCTCATGCTCTGGTTTTCTGTTTACCAGATGAATGTGTCTCAATTTGAGTGACTCCCTATATTCATTCCGTGGCTTTTACATTTTGAGAGCCAAGTCTGGTTAAATGACTGTTTGGGAAAAGTGGTTAAATGAGTGCCAGGAGTTTGGTGCTCTTAAGGAAGCTCCTTTAGGAGTGTAGAGTCTGGTGCTCTGACAGTAATAGGCAAGTTTTGAAAGGAAAAGTAGAATCTGCGTGCTTTCATGTCGCTTATGGTTTCATTTCCTCGTTTTTTAGCCTTGATTTGTATACATTGCATATGTATACATATGCTTCACAAGCAAGGTTTCTCTGTATTAATTATAACAACTTTATTATATCCTGAATATCAACATCAAATTCTTAAAATCTCATCTAGATGCCAAAAACTTGAAATTCAAGATGTAGTATGTTTAAGAAAGACTCTTATCTTGTGCTACAGAAATCATGACTTTTCTCTAAGGCAAACAGTTATCACTGAAGTCATTTACAAGCAGATTTTTTCAGTTGCCTTAATCAAGCTTTTTAATATACATGCAAATTGTAGGAGCAGAATGTTTGGATACACAAAAGCAAGGAATAAGTGCACATACTGTACTTCTTTCTAGATATTGTGTAAGCACACAGTGAATATTTTCATAAATACAAGCATAAATGCATGAAAAGCAAACTCGAAGGTCATCTGTAAAATGAATTAGGATTTAAAACTTCACACAAAGACAAGGAAAAAGTGAAGACTAAAAACACTAAAGAACTAGGCATTGAACAATGGCATTAAACATTTACAAAAAAGGACATTTTGTAATTTCTTGTTTTGAATCTTAATGTGGGTGGAATTCTGGCTCTGATGCAGTCAATGGGAGTTTTGGCATTGACTTCAATAAGACTGTGTTTCACCCTGTATTTTTAGGATAATTCTTCAAGGGATTTATGAGATATAATTTTAAATCATAACAGAAAACACCCACTGAGGAAGCTACTAAATATTTTTTTGGGAAGAACAAATAACTTTAAGATGGGAACAACTTGAAATACTCTTCCAAGTAATTTTAATTTGCTCTTCTTGTTTAATGCAGCTTGAGTTTTATAACATGGCAGGAAAAAAAGAAAAAAAAGAAGCCGAGTGTGCATGCTGGAGAATTTTGCTATTATGAGACTTCTAGAAAAGTTGCAGCATCCAATCTTTTTAGTTTTATGTTTGATGAACTTTAATGAACTCAATACCCTTGGTTATTAGATAAGAACCACATCACATCTCATCATTAGTCAGCCAGATAATTAATGGTTGCAACTGCTATAATAGAACCTGATATTAATCAAACCTTCCATGGTCTGTTTAGTATTGTGAAGCAATTCATACATGACAAGCTGACAGCAAAATATGGAAGAAACAGAAAAGCCATTCATACGTATTGTTTGTTTCACTGAGTGACATTTTGCATTGGTTAACACCATCTGACACAAAACAGGTAACCAAGTGTTTTCAAAGGCCTGCTTCAATGTCTATGGCAGACAAATAGGAGCCTTTGTGTTGACTTCCGTGTGCTTTGAAGTCACTAATGAGTATGTTTTTGAATAACATATAGTGTGAAATCTCAGATGAAGCAGTAAATACATTAGCATTAGGGTGACTATATTTCATTCTTCCTCCTTCCCTCTACTTCCTATTTTTGTGGTTTTCTGATGTTACGTCTTGTCTATGATTACGGTATAAGCTCTTTGAGACAGAAAGACTGTCTACTTATGTATACACATATATACATGTTTCTGTGTGCCTGTGTTTCTGTATGTGACATCTCATCTGTTCTGAGCCCTTTGTGCACTCCTGTGCGTGAATTTCCCAAAGTGCAGCTATATGGTCCTGTTGAAGCATGTCTTATAGTTCGTCAGTTATAAAAATAGCTTTTTTTTATTACTTAAGGTCTGTATTTTGGTTTAAAGCCAGTTATGTTAAAGTATGAATCCTGTGTGCAAGCTAAAATCAAGGTAATTTTTAAGGAAGTGTTTGCTTAAAGGACGCAGAGTTGTATCATGAGATTAATGCAGTGAAGAGTTCAGATCATCCTCTACAACTGTTTAATAATACCATTCATCTGCAGCTTTTACCAAAAGGGTCTGTTCATTGAGGTCAACATTTTCAGCCCAAGAATTAAATTTAGATTCTTCACTCTATATTTATGTATCTAAATATAAATGGTTTCATTTTCAAAGGTGCAGATTACTCTGGACTGGTGCTGACAACATCTATTCTCATCTTCCCTGGTAGTATTATTATCAGGCACCTTCATGATGCATGGTGCCAAGTAGGGATTCCTGACATGCAAACACATGTAAATATCGTGAGTGCCATCTGCAAACGTAAAAATGTTCAGGATGAAGAAGGTTGTATAGACATACTTCAGGGGGAATGAGTAAGTAAGCACAGAAGCTGGGAAGATCAGAGTGAAGACTGATTGTTAGGCTTGATTATTTATGACAGTGAAGATCTGGTTAGACTACAAGTGAAAATGAGTCAGTTGATCCAGACTAAATCTTGAATAATGAAGTATGCAATTACTAAAGCACCTTTTTAAGGAAATGTCTGTTCGTGTCAGCGAAGAGCTACAAAGTGCAATAGAGTTTGTTGACTTCAGCCTAGGAGGAACCTTAACACAGAAGGGCAAAAAGTTAATTGTCCATGTCGAGTTTTACTGATGCATTTGAATAAGGATGGGTACAAATCATCTGATCTAATTGGAACTGATCATCCTTTCCTTGTGTGGTGTGAGGTGGTGATAACAAAGAATCATCAGGCAAAGTGTGTAAAAAGACCAGAGAATGTAGGTCAAGCGCCTTCTGACTGAAGTATTCTTACTGAATTTAAACAGAATAAACAACATTTGTGATGCTCATTTTAAGAAAGCTTAGCTACATGTGTTCTTATATCTAATCCACAGCACTGCCAGGATTTGCTTTTCATATACACAGTAACTGAGAATAAACAAAATAAAGTGTAGGTGCTCCAGGCAAAATTGGCCACTTCAGGTAAAAACACTCTCATCTCCAAACTCCTGTAGGTACATAATGCTATTCAGATTTGCAGGTATCGTTGTTACCAGGCATCTTTATACCATGATAAGTCTCCTCTTTCCAGCCACCGCTCCCCAGTTTAAGTTGTTTTGTAAAGGTAGACTATAATACTTTTTTTTCCCCTAATTCTCTATTATTAAAAAACAACATACATTCATACTTCAGATGAGAAGTTGTTACCTGAAAAATGCTAGAGGTCTTGTAGTCTTTGAGGGTATTTGGAACAAACCATTACTGTTTGCAGACTAATTGTTTGGTGAGAATAAGGCAAGCTACCTTAATGACAGCTTGTGAAATAACAATCTATGATATAGTACTTGGATGTAGCAACAACTGTGTTTCAAGCCAAGTAAAAAAACTGTCAGTATCTTGTGCGTGAGAAGCTTGTAGATACCCTGAGGTGACTTCATATAATTCTAAACCAGCAGGTAGCTTCTTGCATAGCTAATCATGGCATCAGTGCCTGGAGCAAGTGGAGGTGGTTGACAATGTACTTTAGTTTTAGATGAATTCAGCTCCTTTTGAATATCATTTTAATTCCCTGTTCCAGTTTCTAAAGTAGGCATTTACATGCTTTAATTTTACAAAATACAGAAGGTAACCTCGAGGAGAAGAAAGCGTAGTTTATGTCAAAAAAATTCTCAACAAACTCCCCCCAAACCTCTGATTTTGCAAACTTTATTTAATGTCTTCTAGAGCTGGGAGAACAACTCTTAGAAAACAGTCAAAAAAATCTATTTTTCTTTCTCTGTGAAATATGTTTAAGATACTCCTGAGAAAGCTTCCGTGTAAGTCAGTTGAATGTATAGCTTATCCATAAACTACTTAAACTGTACACACCTCAAATGGTTTGGTAGAAACTATTTATGATGCTTGACTAGTTGTGTTGTATATTAATATATACTACCCCATAGCTGAGATTTGTATAAAACAAGAGGAATATAAGTGATTTCAAGATGACTGTCCAAAACCTTCTTTTTTAAAAGAGAAGGTCAGTTTTTAAAAGAGTGTGTAAGAATTGTGAGGTGCAGGTATCTCTTTAATGGGATTAAAGCATTTAAATGGGTAAGCACTTAAATACTTACCTTTGAAAAATCCATTAATTCATACCTTTTAACACCTTTAAAAATCTAGGTCATATTTACACATCATCTTGAAACTTTTGTTTCTCAGCAATGCTCTTGTTGCACCAAATAATAGTAAATTAATACTACTTTGACACTTCATAGTAAGAATTAAGAGAAACAATTGTTTGTTTTCATCTCCGAGAAATATTTAAGAACCTGGATCAAAGTGGATGCTTTACTTTTATTCAGTGAATGACAGAAAAAAAATCTTGGCTCAGTCCTCCCATCTCTATTGTCTTCACTATACTTTGACTATGTCTTAGTTTAAATTCTGAAATGGTGTGTATGTATCACAGCTTGTGTACACATATAAAAGTCTGTAGCTCACTAAAAAAAATAGTGGTTTGACACTTGAGATGACATTGCTGGGCTAGTTAATTTTTTTTCGGGAGTGCCGTTTTGCTCCACATCATGACAGAGAACAACAAAAATGCTGAGAAGAATCATTTTTTGATCATGCTATATACACATAAATGTCAGTCTCAAAAATCAAATCATGTAGAGAAATTATTCACCAACTTTATATGCCTTTCCTCACTGCACACATCCCAAATTCCCCACTATGCTTGCAGAGATTTTACAGAGCTCTAGTTTCTTTCCTATTCAACTATTTCTAGCTTTACATCTGCTGAGAGCTATTTTCTTCCCATCTGCCTGTTCAGAGCAGAACCAACAGTGCAAAGGTTACTTGCTGCTAAACTTTTTCTCTCCAGACAGACCCATAAGATGGCTCACTACAAAGAGCAGCTCATCATTCATGCTCATTATGCCAGCATGTAAATCTGCTGGGGGCAACCAGGAAAGTTAGGAGCTGGCTGAAACGTTCAGCAGCTTTCCAGAAGCCTACATGAGCTCTTTTGTCTCTGTGTTCTCAGTGACTTTGGATTCAATGCTACAGAAGTAAGCTAATGTTTGGAACAAGGAGTAGGAGGGAAGCACTAGTAGGTGCTTTCCATATAAATCTAGTTCAAACTTCATGCTTGAATTGCCTAGGAAGAATGGTGGAGTGTAAATACCTGCAGAGACCTTTTACCTTCCTTCCCTCTGAAAGAGTATTTTCTGTCTAGTTTGGTGCGGGAGTCAAAAATCATCTCTTCTGGGGACAACAGCTTTTATAGTGTGGATGCAAATGTAGCTTGGCTGAAAATTGAAAGTAAAGACAAGAGATGGATGAGATAACTGTTGCTCAATAAATAAGTCATTTTTAAAACAGAGAAGTTCTGCTTTATTTGTCATAGGCACTGTAAGGAAATACAAGTCTATCTTAAAAAACTCTGAGTTACAAAATGTAATTTACTGTAATTTTTTCTTGAGGAAAGGTTGTGTTTATATATGTAAAAAAAGAATTGACATAAAAAAGATTGTGAAAAAGATGCATTTGGTCAAATGTTTAATTTTTCAAAGGATGGAAACATGGAGAATGCAAGGGAAAAGGTACTAAACAAAACAAATAGTGTTCTTGTAACAGGATTTTTTTCTGATATAAAGTTTAAAGGATTTCAAGGTTGAGAAATATATTTTCCAACCATTAACAAAAAAAAAAAACCTCTGATGATTTTTCCAGTGAAAGAAGAGCATAAAAACCCCACCCCCAAAATAACAGGGAGAGACAGAAACATTAAAATGGAAAATTCTAAATAAAGAAAAAAAATATTTTTTTCCCACCAGAAACAAACCCCCATTTTAGAATTCAATGACAACTCTTTAACTGGTTTTGAAAGCATAACATTTTAATCAGAGATACTAAGAAACTGAGTCATTTGGCTCAGTTTATCACAGTCAGTCATAACTGTGAAGCAGAACAGCCTGAAAAACAGCCAGGGAATCACAGAGGACAGATCATCTGCAGATAATCTGCAGGTCATGACTAAGGTCATTTAGTACAGAACAATCACTATTTTTTTTTGGTATTATGAGCTCAACTATGTTTTCTACTTGGGCATGAGCAAGTACTTGTGTGTTTTTCTGTGCCAAAATGAATGGTTCAGACTTCATGTAGTCAGAAATTTGGTAAACCTATATGAAAAAGTTATGATATGTGCAAAGGTGTTATGATATGTTCAAAGGTGATAATGCATAAATATTTCATGCATTGTAAATAAGCAAAAATGAAGTAGGCAAATCAATGTTAGGGTCATGTGTAATGTTATGTTATGAGAGTAAGAAAGGGTGGACTCTATTAACTCTATACAGATGTCTACATCTAGTCTATAGAATTGATTACATCTGAGTTAATTAATATGGTTGTTCTTAATAGTCATTGGAGAGAAAAGGTGCCTGTACTGTGTGATGTATTTTTATCATAACAGAAACATCTAAGCCAGTTCAGATGAAATATGTCCTGTGTGCCTATTCCTTTCATCAACGATAACTAGCATGACTAGATCAAATATAGATGTCCAAGTGGCACAAGTGCAAAATTAGGTGAAAATACTTCTTCCCCAAATGGCTCACTAGATCCCTAGCCAAGTCTGTGAAATTTGCTTAAGAGCTTCTAACAAAAGAGAGAGCTGAGTATGGCAGTCAGAGGAGCCAGGTCTGTCTGAGAACCTTTTTATTAAAATTCCCAATAGTCATAATGTTTATTTTTCCCTCAGAGAAAGAAAAAAATCCAACAGTGTAATAGCTACTGGTCTGATAATTCATGAATTGCTTGGGATAAAATCTAAGGACTCCATAGATCAGTGCTAATCTGACCTGTGCCTAACTCCCAGGGTTAACTATGACTATGAGTAGTTGAAAAGGTCATTCTTTTAAAACTGGTTTCTGGGCTAATTCCAGCAATTACATTAGAATGATTGCTGCCTCTTCAGTCTCTATTAGGATGTGCTTTCCTACTGTTAATGTAGTCAAGTAACTTAACCCCCTCTTTAGTTTTTACCAACACAAAACCACTAGTGATACTGCAGCTCTGATTCTGTGGTACAAGTATGGCATGAAACTAGTCATAAGCATTCAGCTTTGCTTAATTCTACTACCATTGAAACTACAGTGAAATGTCCATTTCTGGCCATACTCTTCTTTGATTTGTAGAAAGTGAACTGCCTCTATTTATTTCTAGATATAACAATTACCACTTATGTATTGATACAAAACACTGGTTAAGGTTGAGCTTCATCTACAGCCTTACCCCTCACCACTTGTCTTCTTTTCTGCACCTCTCACATGTACACAGAACATGTTAAGGTTTCTACACCACCTTCCTCAGTATTCTCAGCTGTGGTCAAGCTGTAGCCACATAAGTCTACAGGGGTGTTCAGTGTGGCTGACAGAAAAAAGACAAACATAGAATCATAGAATCATCTAAGCTGGAAAAGACCCGAGATCATCAAGTCTAACCAATAACCCTACTCTACCTGTTCACTGCTAAACCTTGTCACTAAGCACCGTATCTGCATGACTTTTAAACACACACAAGAATTGTGAGTATATCACTTGACATATTATATGTCATCAGCAAAAGCTAGTAGGGAAAAAACAGGCAGCTATGTGACATCTATGTTCTCAGATAATTCTTGTATGGTAAAGGGACTCCTGTTGAGGAAGGATGTACCAGCTTTGAAGCTACACTGCACTGTTAACAAAGTAGCCAGCTATTCAATGTTTCTAAGCCCTCATCTGAAGTAAAAGAAAGGTCAAACAGCAAGATGTTTTCTAAGCAAACAAATAATCGCTCATACAGAAAATCCAATCATCCCTTAGAAATTTAATTAAAAAAGATAATTCAAAGATAGTTTAAAATTACTATGTCAGGTGATAGAGACAAGCCCACTGTGCTCAATAAATCAAGCATAGCTGAACCACTCAGTGGGTTTGGCTCCCTTGCCTCACATGAAGCAATTTTCAATTAAATGTGAGTTTTCTTCTTTAAACAATTTCCATGGTTTGATTTTCTTTTTTGTGGTTATTTGTTCCCTTGGAAGGTGTGCTAGTCATGTTGCTTTTGAACTAAAATTCAGCATACCATATACTTTTTATTGGCATCATTGCAATTGCTTCTCTTTGGCCTCCAGAAGTCCCAGACCTCCTGACTAGAACTGGTGCAGAGTGCTGCTGGCGCCTTTTCACAAGTACAAAGACATGCAGACACATCACCCCCACATTGGAGCAACTGTAATAGTTTCTTTTTGATTTCAAGATCCAGTTCAAAATATCTCCCCTAGTTTTACAGACTTTTAAGACACTTGCTCCAACCTATTGTACCTCATACATCTTGGGCTAGATCCACTCCTGGCTACACAAAGATGCTGGAAAATTGCCCCAAATGTTCAACTGACCGCTCTTGCAGCTGGAGGGGCTGTGACCAGAGCAAGCTGTTTGCTAGTGATCTCTGCTGTGCAATTCCCATTTGAGAGAGGTTACTATTCACCACACTTCTAAGCAGCCACAGGACTTCTAAGTACACAGATGACATCTTAAGAAGCCAGAAGACTGTTTCTTGACACGGAGCTATGATAGGTGCTGCACAAAGCAATTTTCATGAGAAGGGATCCCCTTCACAGCAATTCTCAAAACTGTAATATGAACACTGTTAAGACTTTCAAATTTTCCTTCTAAATCCCCTGTTTCTCTTAAAGTTGTGTTCTTCTCTGGACCTCGAGGTAATCCATCAACAACCAAGTGATGCCTGATTTGCTTCCTTGACTCCTACCACCTACAGCTTTCTGTTTCTGTAACTCAGCACTACTGACTCTTAAGATTTTATCACAAGTCGCATATTATTTTGTATTTTTAATCTAAATCACCACTGAAGTCAGCTAATTACAAGAAAATCCCATCTCATTTTTTATGCAATTGATACATAATCCTTACAGTTGCAGAGAAAGATCTGGGCCATGAAAATTTAAAAGTCTTTAAAAGCTACATGAAAACCTCAAGACATATTTTTAATTTCATGGCTTTTATAGATGTTTCCCTAATTTGGGACTCTAGCTCATAATTTTTGAATGCTTACACTGTCTCATCAACATGCTACCTGTTTTCATGAAATGATTCTGTGTAACATCAGTTTACTTTGTGCTGAGCACTTAAAATGTGCTTTAATTTCAGGTCTACAGTAGTGTAGACAATTAATTAAAAATCATAAACCATATAGTCATATACTCATTCATCTACAGCCTGAGCAAAATGTAATTTCTTCAAGAATAAGATACATAGTATACACAGATATCGATGTAAAGGAGACTATATAAAGAAGGAAACATATGCCCAAGCTTGGGATGACTGCTGTAGTCAGCAGTGGAAAAGTGTGAGTAAACCGTGGAGATTGTTCTGTCTAAATTGTAGAAAAATTTATAGCATAATTTGGCTTCTGCATGTGCTGTGTAAGTTAGAGCAGAATCTTTTAAATATATTTTACCAGAGGACACTGAAAAAGTTAGCAAAGATCTGAGAGGACATGTGATCATTCTCTGTAAATACATTAAGGAGGTAAATACAGGGAGGTTGAAAAGCTATTAAAAATAAAGGACAAGGCTGGCACAAGAACAAATGGTATAAACTCACCATGAATAAATTGAAGCTGGAAATTAGAAGGAGGTTTGTAACCATCAGAGCAGTAAGGCAGTTTCATCTGTTTTTACTGAGACTGTGCTATGTAGCCTCGAGAAGCCACATACCCTACTTACCATGAATCCAACCTTTCAAGGGTCAAGAAGAACCATAAAAATCTTCCAAAATCTCTACTCCAAAGCATAAAAATGTCACAATTCTAAGGGCTAATATTTATTGTAGAACCTTTTCAGCTAGAAGCTACAGTATGAAGTTCCTCTTTCTAGCTCTGCAGGGTTGAACATTTTTTTAAAAACAGTTATTGAACATGTGTTTTGCATAAAGTGCCTTTTAAATTCACCCCTCCATATGGCTAAATATCACCTATTCTGAACCTCCCTTTTGCTCTGCCATCACCTTGAGGGAAATTCCAATTTCAAGGGAAAGAAGGAAATGTTTTTCACTTTCTTTAAAATGTGTACTGCTGTACACATAGATAAGTGAAATTCAAAAGTGAGGAAGTCACGTTTGCCATTTCAAGAGGGAAAATCTGTCCTTGTTTTAATCTTAAGGTCTTTAGGTGTATTGTGTTAAACTATGGTCAAAAATTAATTGGAAACTTCTCAAAGCAAACAAATCATAGTCATGATATTGGAGGCATGGTCTGATTCCATTTTTAGTAGCTTACAGGAAAATAATACAGAGTTGTGATTACTGCAACAAAATAATAGCTTTGAGGTGATGCTTACCAACTTTTAATTATTTTCCATGAAACAAATCAAAACCTGCCTCAGTCTGCTAAACTTGTCAGTTCAAGTTTAACATCTGTAAGACCTTGAAATTTACAGAATTTTGTAGGTTACCCTTTAAAATAATATTTATATATCATTTGTGTCACATGGCTGTATAGAAGTAGACCACACTTAAACAATTCTCATAATGAACAATCTCAAATATTATTTCTTATTATGTGGCTTGATTAATTTGTTTGTACCTCGTTTCATCCTGTACCTGTTAACACTTCTGCTCAGTCAGAGGCCACCATTTGCACAGGCTAAATTTGTAGCTCTATGTAAGAAAGCTGCCTTAGTTCCACCTTAAAGTTAACTTGCTTTTGTCTTTATTGCCTTAATTTTTGCAGTCACATAACAGTGGTGACTGCTGCACCTGATTGTGCCTTCTTGAAAGCAATGCAAGTAACTTCAGCACTACTTTGAAAATCTTTCTTGTTTCCTTGCTGACTCCTTTGTTCATGTCATGTTCATTTGCTAGTTCTGAAAATTCATGTTCAGACTCGGCTACACATCCAACCCACTTTGGTTTTATTTATCAACCACCTAGCAACATTTTCTGCATGCAGGATACACAATGACTGCATGCCATTCAAAGGCATTATGTTGTATAAGTATTTGTAGCTGTGACACCACCTCTCTTTTGTCCTGAAGTTATTAATCTCACAGCACTTGCTATGAAAAAGAGACGCATGATTTGTAGTCTTCTAAGAGAAGCCACTTATATTTTTTCTAGAAAACATCTTTCAAATTTTTACATTATAAACCCAGTCATGGCTATTAACTCCTAGCAAAGGTAAGAGGAATATTGAAATCCCATTTTCCAGAATCATTTGATTACATGAGACTGTTAGACTTCAGCTGTAGTATTTATTATAAGGGAGAGCTTAAATACATGACCAAAATGTGCCTTGAAGGCTGAGCGTCCCCCCACAACATAGAAGGTAAATTAAAAAAAAAAAAAAAAAGCTAAAATATGTTTCAAGTCTAAATATCTTTGATATTGGGGCCAAGTTCATAATTATTAGCAGGTATGAAAGAAGAGGTTTGAGCATTCATGGCACCAAGACATCCTCATCCAGAAGTAAATATTTTGTTTACACCTAACTTCAAACATGTATAATATAGACATCTGCATTGCTCTATACTCCCTTTATTGTCAGGGTAGAGAAACAAATATTTGCAGGGAGCCTGTTCATCTAGCTTCTTTCACATATACACCAGGATGAGATGAATAACATCTTAACCATTACTTATTCTACTGTACTGAGCATAAGGAACCTTCCAGTGAGTAAATTGTATCTGACAGTGGGTAAAATCATGTCCCCTGTCTTTATGGGGCTGTTATTCTCACTAAAACAATGACTGTAACAATTTAGAATATTTTGCTTTTCAGAACTTTTTTTTTTTTTTTCCATTGCCTATTTTGTATCTAGTAGAGACAGGGCACAAATGCATATTTTTACATGGTATTTGAATTACAGAACAACATGAGAGTATGTAACCAGGGATATTAAAAACATACACCATTTTGCAGACAAAATGCAGGCACGATATGAAAACACTTAATTTTGAACCAACAATTTATCCATTTTCTCTGTTTAGTCTCAAGACATGTGACCTAAATATTGGTAACAAGATGGCAGGGATCTGTGCACAGACCCAGCAAACCACACAGCAGCTACAGATTTCCAGCATGATGCGGAGATCCTCAAACCCAGATGGGTTTAGAAACAAAATAGGGACATTTCTTAAGGGACAGGAAATAAACGAAGGGAAAAATCGGGTTGTTTAGCAATTAGGGACCACTGTGTGTGAGTTTAGGTTCCTCCATAGCTCCTCTGCAGTGGAGGGTGGCACACTGATCTCTCTGCTTTGTGTCCCCAGCAGCCTGACAGGTGGATATTGCCTCACATCAGGTGTCTTTAGGGCTTGTTGGGTGGAGGATGAAGCTGGAATCAGGCAGGGGATCCTTCCAGACAGGCTCTTTGTGCCTGGTGAGGAGCAGGGCTGGGCAGCAGCTATAGCTACACTACCAAACAGCTTAGCTCTCCAGGCTGCTCCTGCTCACAGGTTCTGATTCTCCACTAGAATAAAGCCTGGGGACTGCTCTGGGATAACTTGCTCTGGAAGCAATAGAATTGCATTAAATGGCACTGGGCTTGGCTACCTCCACTTTATCCTTTAACACCACCTACCTCCCATCACTCTACACCAGGGAGTATGCAACATAAAGTCTTAGCTTTGTGGTAAAGAAACACTCATCTGCTGGGGTACCACACAGCCTTCCCAATATACTGCACAGCTGGAAAAAAACACACAGAAATGAACAGTGGTATGTTAGAGCCATAGAGGCAGTTTGAAAGAAAGCTGGAGCCATCTGATTTGTAGTATGGGCTCTGGCTGCTCCACCTAGGATGAGGGCTCTTCATTTTTCAGGGTCAGGATTGTGAATCTCCAGTTCTGCTGCACTACACTGTTGTAGTCACAGTGTCACACTAGTCTGGCTTCAATTTACTGTTGTTCAGAGACAGTACAAGTCTCAGAACTGGCTTTGGGCTCTTTGCATCACCTTTCATTCTGTTTGCAAACATGCCCTTAGTCACGGTCAGCCTCATGCTCTAGAAATGTTTCATTAGTTCATACAGGGGTTCCACTGCTATTCCATATAAATAAAGCTAAAAAAAATCAGCCCAAATTAAGTAAGTGTGCACAAAGCTCCTATGCCCCAACCTTGGCCACACACCTGCATTAATACTCAGTCAAACTGAAAACTGTTTACATCTGCATTGCAGCATGTTACAGTGATTTTTCTTCTACAAACAGTCTTTTCCTTGTACCTGGATGCATTACACTAATGGTCTGTCTATGCTTGGGGTCTAGATGTTACCTCAATATAAAACAATAACAGCATAGCAATGATTTATGAAGCATTGCTGCCAACTACAGCTAGGGCACCCGAGTTTGGTAAGATACTGAGAGACTTTAAATTGCATCAACTTGAACGAAATACTCAGTATCATTTTTGAAACCATACTTTTAGGGTATATTATACATGTCTTTATATACCAATTGTTTTTATTTACAAGTAGTTTTAATGAAGACAGTGATACCATTCGTATTGGTAAACACTTCTAAACCAGAGATTAGAACTCGGAGACATTGTGTCATTGCATTTTTTTAATTGAAAAGTGGCTTTTGACCTCAATAACAATTTTTAGACAGCCTATCCTGGCTGACATTTTCTATTCTTTTTTTTTTTTTTCCTTTTTAACGGGAAATCTTCAAACTAAAGCTTTTCCCTAATGACCTTTGGGGACTTTCAAAAGCAAACAAGTTTTTTTTCTCTCTTGAAATGCTTTTTTGAAAACACTTTTCAGCTTGAAAGTTCCTTGAAGAAACAAACAAAAAAGGTATTAAAACCATTAAACAAAATACTTAGAAATCAGAGTTTTCCAGATAGATTTACAGGCTTGAGTTCTATAGCTTGGAATGAACCCAGTTCCTCTATGGTACACATTTACATTCTAGACAACTACTAGACATCCATTCTCAACAATTATATGGTGAGAATTTCCCATGTAAATGTTCATATGAAAGCCTAGGCTAAGATTTACCCTACCTAAATTTAAGCTTAAGCATTGGAAGAATTGCTAAGCCTGGCTGCCTGGCAGACTCTAGGCAATGGAGAGAGAAGTACCTCTGGAGGACAATTCAGGTGTTAGGTGAGTTCAGTGAGTACCTTCCCTTCATCTCCTCTCCAGGGGCTGTGAGGGTACCTTGGTGCATCTTGTTTCCTAACTGAAGAATCTCAGTTAAGTGATTAAATTTAGGAGAAATGGTGTGTGTTTATGGCTCTGCAAAGTCATGAAACAGATCAGAGGGTAGGAACTTCTATGGTGATGAGACCAAATTCCTTCTCCCCATATCTTGCCTCCACCACTGGCCAGCAAGGAACGGTCCTGTCTATCTTGTGCAGACAAGAGGTATTTCATGAGCCAGGGGTGGTGGCTTTGTGTTTAATAGCCCTTAAAGTGTTTGTATATCATGTATTCTATCAATCTTGTGTGAACAAATTTAAGATTCCACATCTACAACATCTTGTGAGAAGGACTTCCACAGATTAAGTGTATTAAGTAGGTCAATGGGTTGAAAAAGAAGGACGTGGTAGAACACTAAGGCAGATGGGAACTGCGACACAAATAGTGGTTGCTTAGAAAGCACTGCACTGATGCAAAGGACTAACCATTCAAACTGTGTACATCTCTATAAACTCTTAATAGAGAAAGGCTTGATACAAGTCTTTTTTCCTGCTCTGATTCTTGGCAGCAAGGCAATTCTTAAATCATTACAAAGTACTTGCAATACATAATCCCATGAAGTATGCAGCCCATTTAATTCCTCTGCTTGTTTCCATACCTGTAAACTAGCTTGGTGCCAGTGCAATCTGCAAAGTTTGGGCCAGGGAGGGGGAGAAAGGGTTCAAAGTCCTTATTCAGACCTTGTCCTGTCACGCTACTCGCGGACACAGGTTGCAGTTACCCTCAGTATTCTTCTCAAATATCCTTTATGGATTGTGGAGCTCAGGAGGATCAGAGTTTGTTATCGCTGTACAGGATACATTATGCTCCTTATCTAGAGGAACTTCGTTCTTTCTTTGCAGAGAAATGTATTTTTCTATTGTAACCATGGGAACTACCTTCAGCAGGGGTGTATGTCCAAACAGACGGTTCAGCTCTGCCCCTACTTCCTCCTCCTTCCTCTGAAAGAATGCTTATCTAAATAATTCTTGTCTCTACAGGTGTTGAGACAGGCAGTTCTCATAAAAAATAAAAATAAATTAAAAAAAAAAAGAGAGAGAGAGAGAAGAAAAAAGGAAAACAAAATGATTACCTAGTAACCGTTTGGAAACACTACCTCCTACCTCCATCTAACTATAAAAGGAAGTATGTGTTCCATGCCTTCTCCAATCACAAGGTTTCAATGATCATGCTGTAAGACTACATTCAGAAGTATTAATCACCACTAAGTCCTAAGATTTAGGATATGTGTGTGCTTGAATGTCTTATCCATAGAAAACTCAGAAACTGCTGTTAAAGTGAAAAAATCTTTTCTTTTGTATGCATAGGCATAAGCCTTTATCTCTGGTAAAGCTGCTGGGTTTTTGCCCAGGGCATGTTTGGTGGTGCGTGGAATTTGAGGCTGCTGCATGATATTGCTGTTGAAGGTGCACAGATACCAGTGTGATGTAATATAAATGCCTAGATAGATAGATAGATAGATAGATGAATGGACAGATGGATGTTTTCTTTACCCACTCGGCAGAAGTTTGATTCAACCAGTCCAACTTGATTTTCCAGATTATTTAAGTGAGGACGATCAAATCTATTTGTTTGAGAAATCCTGGCAAGCAATCAAGCCCCCTGTAATTCTTCCCCACTGCTGTCTCAAAATTAAAGGTAAACACTGAGCAGTTCTCATTTAAATATGAAGCATCTGATACAGCCTTGATTTTTTTAATTTTTTTTTTTAGTTGCTGCAGAATAAAAACAACAGTTGAAGGAACTGCAGTGAGTAAAAAGATTTCCCTGGCAAGGAGGCCAAACTAAATAATGACACCCAAAGCAAAAACATGCTTCACTGAAACTAAACTTTAGTCAATTCACTCTCTCAAACAAAGGATTTTTTGTAATTTCAAAAGTGAACATTGTACTTTACTCTGGCAGCCATTTGTATGTTTTTCAATGATCTGATTATGTATAAATCCCAATTTAACATGCCTTTCAGCACCTAAATCCTATGAGTGATTTGAAAACATTAATGAAGTTTTCTATAGACTACAGCTGCCCTTCCCTTTTTCCTAAATCTTTTTGAAATGCAAGCTTTAGTGACAGTGTTTTGATGTGCCTCATTTGTTGATGTGTATTTTCTTTCCTTTTTTTCTAATTACTTTGTAAATATTTATAAAAGATACGAGATCTGTTTCATATTCATAGAGCAAGGCAATGCTTTTCCCTTCATTCCTGTTCTCTGCAATTGCTGTGCTTTCATGTGTACTCTTAGACCTTTGATGGGACCTGTACTCCTTAGGAACGCAATCGTCAAGGCGAACTGAATTTTAGCATAAGATGAGTTCAAAGGTTGCTCACTCAGGACGGTGGGGAGGAGAAAGTCTCAGAGCCTGAATAATCAAGCAGTTTGCGAGATTGGCTAGATTTCACTCCTGTCTTTGCTCTGGGTCTTTGTCTCCGTGTCTTTACAATTTGTAAAACATCTCTAGTCTCTGTTTGCAGGATTGTACATCTCCTTTACACTGGCCTGAAGGGGTACTGTAAATCTATCCCTCTTAGAATGATTTAAAATGCTGCAGGTGAAACTGCCTCATCTTTACCTTCTCCCAGGCTCTCTGTGGGGGCTCAATGTCTGAGCACAGAGATGTAAAGGCAGGAACCAAATGGGATTGGCTCATGGTTACACCGTGTGGCTTGGGATAGCTGTGTTTTTCCCATGTCAAGAGATTCCTACAGTTAGCAGGACTTTTTTGCACTAAGGGGGCAGTGGGGACCATAACTACACTCCTGGTATTCCAAAGGGTTCTCTAAAAATACTTCTATGTATCTGAACAACAATATTAAAAGCAATACACATAGGGCCAACAAGAACATAGTCAATTCTTTGCAACTTCCCTATAGAACACCTGTCTTATAGAAAGAGTTACGGATTTGGTTTTTATTCTTTAAAAAAGAAATTTTCCTTTACTGCTGTTTCCAAACTTATTAGCAACAGAAAAACAAATTTTGAGAATAATTCCAAAAAGCATCTAGGTAGAAAAAAAAAATGTGAAAAACAAATCTTTTCCAAGTAAAGGTTTCCCTTGAGTGAATCATTATTTTCAGCTGAAAGTCTGAATTGTTGAAAATTCCTACTCAGCTCTATCCCTACTTAGCCTGTATTTTTCCTGTAGGAGGAAAACCAAAACCTGAGTTACTGGGAATCATTTTCCTAAAAGTTATGTTTTCTTTTCGTCAACTGAGAAATCATTTGTAATACCCCAAGTCTCCTTATTTTTTCAAAATAATCCCCTACCTTATACACATGAAGTAGTGTAACCACATTCCAACACAGTCATATTTATTAAAAGTTCAATGTCCCATGTATTTTAAGCAGAAGACGTTATGGTTTAAGAAATAGTGGAAAATGTTAAAATAAATATTGTTCCAATCATTGCCCAACCAGTGCACTTAATTAATTTTACAACCAGGTGGTGAAAATGAACTTCCTTTGAATTTTAGGGCAATTTGGCCCTGCTGAACAAGGTTATGGTGTGATCAATATTGTGAGACCTACTGCACAGGGTGAATCCAGCTCATGATGAAGCTGGTGGAGATTTTGGGTGTCACTCTGACTTTGCACCTCATACAAAATGTCCCTTCATTTCTTCCTACTGAACCCAGATATCTGACAGAAAGATACCTTCATTTTTCAGTACCAGAGGTAAGTTGCCCTTCTCTCTTTACTCTGAGGAGTAAATCCTAAATCAACGTTTCACTGATGTTCTCCTTCTGATGCCTTGGCATCCTAAGCAAATTACTAATGGTTGCTTTAGCTTCTTTTCCAAACATGAGTCTTCATTCCATAATCTCAGAGAAAATAGTGTAAACCTGGGGAAATTCCAGTTTGAATGTGTGAATAGATTGCTGGATTAAAAGCATTAACTTGGTGGAGTTATTTCAGAACAATACCAGCATAATTGAGATTCAAATTAGATCTCTGTAGTATTAATAAAAGATTAGTGAATGCTCAAAATATCAAGTTCATATGTAGTTCTACACAACCTTAAAAATAAATAAATTGTACTGTCAGTGCCTTATTTCTGCCTGATTTTACCTCAGGGTTACTCTTGATGGTGATAAATATTTTTATTATTCTTCCTTTGTGGGTTAGGGTTGCTGAGTTTTGAAAACACTTTCCAGAAACATATTCAAATGTATGTGATTTTAAAGGATATCGAATTCTCTTTGCTGTATTTATCCTAGTGCTGGAAAGGGGAGTAGGTGAACACCATCACCCATCACCCAAGGAGTGAGAAGCAGTCAGGGCTCAGTGCTCTATGATGTCCATGTTCAGTGCAAGGGACAAGAGGGTGCTGTGCTTCTTTAAGGACATTCTTGCATCACTCCTGCACTGCCTATGCCCATCAGTGACTCAAGGGCAGAATACTCTGATTGAGCAGATTTGATTAAACCTTTCTGGGAGTAGATCTATCACAATCTCACTTCTTTGTGTTGTATGATAACATCCGGCCCCAGGCAGGCTTTTGATTAAAAGTTCCCCCAAAGATTTGTGGAGAAATTCTGTTTATTCCCACAACTCTGAGAGCATTGAGGTTATGTGCCCACATTTTGAAGTGCAAATTACATAAACTGCAATTTGGCAAAGATTTTTCTGTAGCTGGGAAACTGATTGGGAAGGCCTATAAATATTTTCCATTGGACTATGGTCAGGAAAAAAAAAGCCTGTTTAAAAAAGATTTCTTTAATTTTTTAAGTTATCCCACACAATCTCTAAAACCGGGAATGACGAGCAAAGAGAAGGATGGAGCTTCAAGTGCAGGATGAGAACTCAAAAATCTTTAGAATCCTTTTTCAAAGGAGAGCCACACATTGAGGTGACAACCAGACTCCTGCAATATGATTTATTTTCTATTCAGCACTTGTTGCATCCTTGCCTCTTCACTTTTACCTTTATTTTAGAGACAGAAAATGAGTAAGCATTTTTTCTTGACTTTCAAAATTTTGTTGTTTAATTTTAGAAGAATTGGGAAAAGTATTTGCCAGGTCATTTTTGAACTGTACACCATCAGAGAGATTATTTATTACACTTCTCACTGTTATAAATACAAGTCACTTTGGCCTACTCATAATGCCAAAGCAGCTTGATTGTACAAATTCAAACTGCTTTTCACTAACTTTTTCCAAACTAACCATAGGTAAGGGATGAGGAGATTTGGCCCATGAAAATTTTTAAAAAAGCACAGTATTTGAACTGTTAGTTTGTAAGTGGTTAAGCACCAGAGGCAGAGGATTAGCTATTTCATTGACCATTTTACAACTATCAGTGCAGAGGATGACTCAGGACTTCTTGTTCACTCTTCACTAAGACTGAACCACTATGATTTTTATTGAATGGAGGAGTTAGTAGAAAATGCTGACTGGATCTCTTTGATACCAGTGTCAGTCCTAATTCCTGATTTCTCTGAAACTCATATGCGTGGAAAGTACTTGCAACCATGTGGAAAATACTTGAAACTACACAGAAATCTAAATTGTTGTGGTATGTTTTTCTGTGATGCTAATCCTCTTAACTTTGCATGGGCAGCACACTGAAAGGCCGCTGAAGATCAGGATCCTGATGTGAGGCTTCAGTAGTGGGATACTGAGAGTTACTCTTCTGTGAGCTTGATGGTCTGTGCCAGCATAGTAAGATGATCAGTAGTATCCCCACTAATACAGATTTGATGCTGGTTACAACGGTCAGAAAGTGCTGTGTAAGTTTCAGAATTCCTGCTTCTACTACAAACAGTCTGGAAATATCTCTAGGTTGAAAAGCTTTCAGTGTGTGTATAGCAGCAACAAGCAACAGTTGAGGATAGAAAGAGAAAGGACAGAGATTTCTTTCAACGACATTAGTGAATACAGGTGATTACACAACTTTTAATTTTTCCTGCTGTTTACAAAATCTTGGCGTTCAGAATATCTCCCTGTGCTGTGCTCCAGGGGTTGAGCAGAGCTGACTCTGCTCTTATTCTGGGTTGCTTGATTCACCAAGCTTCACAGATCAGGGATTATTTTTTATCAGTTGCACAAGAAAAAGAGATAAAGAGATAAGGAAAGCACATTTCTTCCCCTGTGTTCTTGGGTAATTTGCCTATCCCCACAGGACTCATTTACAATAAAAGAGATCAATAACAGTACATCAGTATAAGCAGGAATTCTTTCAAGAGTCTTTAACCATGCAATTATAAAACAGTCTCTTCCAGGTGACATATATACTTCACCTTTGATCTCACAACACCATGTTTAGCTGTAACCGTCATGTTCACTATCTGTAGCGGTTTGAATGTGTGATTTTTATCTATGTGTAGTGATTAAGCAGATGAGTACAGAGCAGCTCTGCAACTATTCCCTTTAAAATATTTTCCATTCTCAGAAAAACTATGGGAAAAGGTGTCAAAGAGTAATTTCCAGTCAAACAATGGACTAAAAAATATGAAAGAAATGGACCATTTCTAAACAAAACACAGAATCACTTCAGTGTAACAAGTCTGTAAGTAAACAATAAAAAACAAACATTTATGGGATACAGGCCATAGTCTTGTGTTGAAAATAAAGGAATACTGATAACACATCTGGTGCGGAAATAAACTGAAGTTGGCTGAACCTTGCTTTAGAGCAGTTACTGAAACCCTCAACAAACTTACATATCCAGATGAAGCTGCTTTACTTTTTTTGAAGATTCTGACAAGAATTCTTACTAATTCACAAAACACCACTCAAAGTATAAAAAGGCATGAGGTAGATTGAAAAAAAAAAAAAAAATCCAGTAGTCTAACTCCTAAGATTAGATTTTCTATGAAAACTTTTTTTTTTCACTAACCACCTTACCTCTTGAATTAAATACAAGAATCATCTTTTGATGTTTTACTCCAGTAATTTTCATTTACAATCAAATCAATATTGGACTAAATGTCAGGAGATATATACTTGTGTTATAGTCTCACACCAGTTTCATAGGATCATGGGATCACAGGCTTGTAGTACCCCTGTAGCTCAACCTCCTGCTCAAAGCAGAGGCAGCTCTGTGATCAGACCAGGTTGCTCAGGTCTGTGGTCAGCTGGGTATTGGGTATTGAAAACACCCAAGGACAGACACTGCACAAATTCTCTGGACAGTCTGCACCCCATCTGACAGTCCTCTCAAGGGAACAAGGCTTTTATTCAATAGCTTGCAGGAAAATGTCTATGCATATGATGATATTGTTGTCAATGTTGTGGTTGTTGTTTCTAATTTATCAATAAATATTTCATGAACCATCTGCAAGTGACTGCAGAATGAGTAACACTGGTGTAGAACATAAGGGCAAGATTTCTCAAAATGGTCTCTTGATCACTTTTTTATCCTAAATTTCATTTTTTCCAAATAATTTGAAAAATATTCTAAAAATTGCAATTAATATAGAAATGTACACAGCTAAAATGCTAATTAAAATGGACAATAAACAGCTGAGGGGTGGGAGGAGTTAAGTAGCTTCCCATGCTAGACTGGTTAAGATGTCCAGCTGGAGGCAGCATGTAAAAGCATGTTGCCCAAATACATAATCATTTTCCAAATTAGACTAATTATCTGTAGCTAGTAACTGAGGAGTGGATGGAAAGGTTTGACAGGTACTTTGCTAAAGAACAATCCTTGTCTGTGTAAATCCATCTTTGACTAATATTGGCAGAAACTGAGTACATAATGGATTCCTATTTTTGGAACTTCTCAGAAATCTAACCAGTGTACAGGGCAATAATAAGACTGGAAAAATCAGCCAGTGCCATAGAGTAAGTATGAGCATTGATGGTTCACACAATTTAACTGCTACTGGTCTCTGCTTGGATTGCTCCAGTTGCTTCTGCCCAGAGGAAATCTGCTGTAGAAGAATTAAGCCTGAAGTACTGGGTATGCACAGCAATTAGCATCACTTGCCTTGGGACCAGGTTCCAGACCTCCTCTATTTATTGGTAGAGACCACATAGCTAAGTCCCTGGGGGGCTCCATGAGAAAGCTGTTCAAGGGAATGCTGTCTGACCTGTTCTGTGCTCTTCTGCCAGGGATCTTGTAGGCCTGAATTCCTCTCCAAACACCTTTAGCTGAAGCATGCAAGCCAGAAGCTTCATTGCTCCAGGCCCCTAGGGAGTCAATGAAGAAAGACAGACACATCTGGAAGGTGATTCAGCACCCTGAGAAGTGTCTAGTTATTTCTGTTGTCTCTTGGCAGCATTTAGGCCATCTAAACATCTAGTGCAGATGTCTTAGATACCTTTAAAATTACTCAGGGTTAGTTTGGCTACAATTAGTCAAAGAACATTGTGAAGAAATTCTCATGACAGCTCCAGCTAAGATTAGGCAGGACTGTTTGAAGGATTATGGACACTTGGGCACTAAGCATGTATTTGGCTATGGAACAATATATATGCAATTTATCAGACGTAACACAGTGACTGTGCATGTTGCACATTCAGACATACTGTGTGGTGCATGCAGAATCCATCATTTCTGGTCTGCATTAAACGAATGACTGAATGAAACTGTGCTGAATTATTATACTGTGCATGTTTTCATCGTACATGAGAGTAATGTATGAGACATTCATTGTCTCTGCTGCACCCAGGTTCAATAGTTTAACTAATTATGTGGTGTGCATTTTTCCAGCAATTATTTCATAAGACAGCACTATCAAGTTGGGTTTCAAGCTCCCAAATGTGGCAGCTAAACAGAAATGTTAGACTATTTATCCTATTTGGTTTTGACCAGTCAGGGAAGCTCATCTTTTCCAGACTGATGATTACAAGTTTATTTCACATTTATTTGTCTTTTTTTTTATATTGTGATTATCTCTTAGTCTGCACATACTGAAGAATTTATGGACTGAAATATGAAAGCAGTGCATTAAAGTGCATTGGATTATCAAGATCAACTCTTTCTGTATGGCATGATGACCACTCGGCTATATAGTTATGTTGCACAGCTTCCACTAGAGAATGTTTTACCATCTCCATATGAGTCTGCACAAAACCATCATTCATTCAGTTCATCCACTCTTCTCTTCTCAGTCAAAGCCTGGGAAAGCAAAGTTTCAGTTAACTCTGAAAGTCATATATCTTAGCTGTAAAAATCAAGAAACATAGAAGTGGCTTGTGAAGTCTGAGATGATAGTCCATTCTTCTGTTGGATTGCTGGGGACACTACTGTCATAAACATGGCTAGCAATTAGTGTCCATTGTCATCTACAAGAAGCCATAAACTGAAGTGGAAGAATAAAGGTCTGTTATGCGTGTTGTAAAAACTGGTGTGATGAAGGAAACCTGCTGGGACCACTTGAACCCCTAGGCCAAATGTGCCTGGAAATTGCAGATATTTCATTGTCATTGGTTTCACATTTTTCAGGCAGGAATTCCTATTGCTCATGGCTATTCCCCATGCTGAGGTCAGGACAGATAAAGAAATTCTGTTCCTTGGGAGCTATCTTTCTAGTTTTCTTCATGTATTCACTACTTGTCCTCAGTTCTTCGCAACATTTTGCTGCTATTGCTCAAGGTTTGCTGCAGGTAGAAATAAAAATTCTCTCTTCAGGGAATTCCTTCAGATAATCCCTCACAGGGTGTGTTTACACAGGCCTTTTGCAGGCATTGAGTGAGCTCTGCCCAGTCACTAAGAAAGCCAAAAGCCATGTGCATCCCATTAACACAATGTGAAGCCCGGGCTAACTGGCCTTATTACTGGGGCTCTCAAACACTACCTTCAGATATTTTCCAGATGTCTGAAAATTGGGCATCTAAGTGTGCATCTAAGTCAACCAATGCTTCTTTTGTAGTTAGCATAGAACAAAATAAACACCACCAGAGGCAAATTGTACAACCTATCTTAGATGCCTATCTTAAGATGAGATGAATCACCTTCTGGATGTGTCTTTTTCTCTACATCTACTGTATACAGAAAGGCCAACATGTCTCTCTTAGACTTAAATTCTCATTAAGAAAAAAAGGCTGAGCTCTTTAGATAATAATTTGTCTCAGGAGCTTGGACTTCAATGAAACATCAAATAAAATGGGACTTAACATGTGAGATAGAAAATTAATGATCTTAATATTAGGTCTCAACCCTGGTTTTAAAGTCTTCCAAGAAACATCTTTAAATTTGTTTATGGCAATGTGTCTATCTCCATGGAGTCACCCTGAAAACCAGATTCATATTCTGTCCATTTTGCAGACATGCAGAAGTAGCCTGAGGCTTGGGCAAACCATGACCTCCCAGATCTGCCAGGGCAAGCATGCTTCCCCATGCCTGGCATGCTGACTTCTCTCTCTTCTCACCCAGGTTCCCCACATTAGAAATTCAAGCAGGGCCAGTTTAGTCAGTCCTTGAGGAAATAAAATAAATGGAAGGATCTCAGATCCTGGCTTCTTAAAACTGCTTTTAATTACTATGTAAGTTTACCCACAGTGTCCTCTTTGAGCTGGTGCTGTTAGAAGTTTTGGCCTCCTCATTAGTTTCATTCTGTATTTTTACAGTCTTGAAGAATTTAAACTGCTTACCTCTGTTCCTGTGGTACTTATATGAAATTCTTGGGATTACTTGCTGACCTAAGAGCTAAATGAGCTACAAAATTTGTCCTGAATGTATGGATAAGAAAACAATTAGAAATCAAAGAGGTGTTGTAGTTGATGTTTATTAATGTAAACAATTATGGCCATAGGATACACTTTCTTCCAAATCACAATTCACAATTCTTCCCTTTCACAACTGGCACACCATGCCAATAAACCTAGACTTTCATAGTTGCTAATGAGAATGTCTAGAATCATCACTTCAGTCCCACTACGTATATTTTTTAAAACTATTCATTTAGATCATGATTTTAGTATTTGTTGACAGTTATGCTTCCTGAAACCAACAGATTCATCAACAGCACATTTGTATTTTATACCTGTACACACATGCGTACATATTGTGTATACACAGCAACATAGAAACATAAACACAGATCACTAGAGCCATGGGTAACCACTAAGAAGAGTTTGTCTAGAGCATGCAACAACACAGAGCCTCCAAACTGGAAAGATTGGTTTCATGCTACTTAAGTTGGGTGCCTGTTCACCATAACCTTCCTCTTTGTCAAAGGAGACACATATCTCCAGAGGGTGATTTGACTTGCTTCAGAACTAAGCTGTCCTCTGATGGTGTTTGGCTCTTTTCACTGAAGGCCAGCCTAGGTATTCAACGTGTTACACACTCAGATTTGCTGAATGTAAGGTGGGTTTGTATTAATTTGAGACAAAACAGTACTGGGCTTCTCAAAGAACATGACCTAAAATAGTGTATGTACAATGTAGGAACCTGCATGAGTAGTCCTACAATCTTGCTGAAGTCATCTGAGACCGATTAAGTCCAGGCCACTCTCAAGAAGACACCTACATCTGGGCAGCTGAATTATTTCCAAAACTCCACTAAATTGTTCCCTATTAGAAATTAAGTTCTAGACACGTTAGGCAATGAAAGCTACAGATGACCTAAATCCCTCCCCACCTACCACACTGCAAAAGACTTTGCAGTTTCAGTCCATAGCACAGTGGTGAAATTACCTGACCACTTAGACTTAGGTTTGGGTGTCATCATAAGTATTTAATTCACTTTGACCTCCCAAAATAACATCTTGGTGACAAGCTAGCATCTATTCTGATGGAATAGGTATTTCATTATTTTCCATTTAGGGTGTTTCTGTTTCTCTGGAATAATTAAAAAACAAGATACAGGAAAACAATAACCATAGGTATGAGGATTGCATGTCAAAAATAGTCCACAGGTCACTGGAGCTTGTTGCTATATCATGTTGATCAGTCAGAACACGGACAATGAAGAAACTCTGTGAATTTAGACATCTTGGCTCTGTCTGGTTTCTAAACAGTGCATTATTCCCAGAACAAACTCCTACTGATCTAAAAAATTATATTCTGCAGGCTGTTCAATGTTTTAAGAAAACTTCCCCTAATGTCTCTATTTAAATCTTTAGCTGTCAAGCTGGCTTTAAAAATCCTTCTCTTTGAAATGTAAGATTTGGGTTCCTAAGTCACTTATAAATTTTTATGACAGTTTTACCTTGCCAAAAATTGGAATATGACAGGATTGAGCCTGATTTTCTGTTCTTAATTCCTTGTTCTCTTCTTTCTCTCCCTACCCTGCTGTAATTGAGATGGTTAATTCACTTGATTCCAGTGAGAAAAATTGGATACAATGTTACAATAGTTTTGATCCAATGCGTAGTACAGTTACCTCAGATGAGCAAGTTCCTCATTACGGTGCCTTCTCCAATAATAATTAGATGTTAAGGTAAGTCTACTACTAACAATTACATAAAGAGTGATAGAGAAGGTTAGTCATAACATATTGAGTAGTATGTTGGTGGTGAGGGTCCTTATCAGAGATGTGTGAAATGGCAGGACAGGAAAATACTCCAAAATTAAATGATATATTGGCCAATCTCTTTGGTTTTGCATTTTTCGTTTATTAACTAACGGTGGAAATCTGCTGCTTCAGTCGTACACAAAATAATAACACTTTCTTAAATCTCAGGTAGGCTGTCTAGAGGGACATTGGGGTTTTCTTGCAGTCCTCAAGGCTCAGGTACATAGCACAAACTCCCATGACAAGCCTTTGACTCACCTCTACATGGCATGAATGTCAGAAACACATGAAATACAACTTTTTTTTTTTTTTTTGACAGCAAATAAAGCAAGGTGGATTATTAATTCAACTAACCCAGTTTTAATGTTTTAAGTTCCTCACTTCCATGAATGAACACAGGTGAAAGCAGATTTGCACACACATGTTGTCCCTTTCCTCTCTGCCTCAAAACACTTAATACAGGTCCTCCTGTATTATGGCAGACAAGCATTATTTAATACCTCTTTGTACTACCTGCTACTTAGAACCCTTGAATTCTGGCCAAGATTCCAGTTTTCACAACATGTGGTTGGGGTTCCCCCCCTCCCCCCCGATTCTTAATGAGAGGCTAGATTTTAATTTGTATATCCTCAGATCCAGCATATTTCTCTATCTCTTTACATGTCAGGGAGGTTCTGTTGTACTTTAAACTTAGTTTTACAATGGTAATTATGGATCAAGAGTTCACATAGTGCTGTACTTTATGTTAATAAGCAGATAAAAGTATAATCGTTCAGTATTATGAAAAGTTCTAACTAAAGAACCAAAAGACTTTGTCATTTCACTCCACCCTTTGTGAGTCAGTAAAATGGATTGAATTATATAGTAGAACCTGCACTTCACTGTGATGAAATTCATAAAAAACACCAGAAAATGTCACTACATGTTTGCAGTTTATAAAAGGAGATTAACTAGTTTATCCATTGGTATTAACATGTCTTTAATAATGGTAACATTCTTTACAAATTAAATAGCTATTAATTAAAAAGCTTGTCCAGATATGCTTACATGCCCAGGTGAGTAGATGCAACTACCTACCTTATTGGGTAGACATATATAGAAAGAGTTAAGCTCACTTCAATGTTTTTAGCAGATTATGCATAGAATTTAAGACCAGTTCTCTCTCAGTTAATCCAAAAGTTGACAGGAGTGTTAATCTACTTGAGGGTAGGAAGGATCTACAGAGGAATATGGACAGAATGGATCAATGGGCCTAGGCCAATGGCATGAGGTTCGACAAGGCCAGGTGTCAGGTCCTGTGCTTGGATCACAATGACCCCATGCAAAACTACAATGCTTGGGGAAGAGTGGCTGGAAAGCTGCCCAGTGGAAAAGAACCTGGGGGTGTTGGTTGACAGTCAGCTACATATGAGTCAGCAGTGTGACCAGGTGGCCAAGAAGGCCAACAGCATCCTGAGAGGAGGTTGGAGAGAGGTGGGAATTGGTCTGTTCTCTCAAATAAAAAGTGATAGGACAAGACGAAAAGTTCTCAAGTTGTGCCAGCACGTTTAGAGTGGATATTAGGAAAAATTTATTCACTGAAAGGCTTGATAAGCATTGGAACAGGTTGCCCAGGGAAGTGGTTGAGTCACTGTGCCTGGAGTTATTTAAAAGACATGTGGATGTGGTGCTGAGGGACATAGTTTAGCGGTGGGCTTGGCAGTGTTAGGTTAATGGTTGGACTCGATGATCTTAAAGGTCTTTTCCTACCTAAATGTCTCTATGATTTTGGGTCCCAAAGTTCCCTTTCTGCTCATCCACTGAAGTACAAAGCCTAGAATAGGTGGGTTTGCAGTCCAGCTTATCATTTCCGCTTAAACCAAAATACTTCATCAGCTGCTAGAGAGGACTGTGGATGGTGCATAGTGGCTCTGATGTCTTGTGTTTGGGTGGCTCCTGTCAATACTGTAGGACATTACTACAAAAGAAGATGAGATGGTCCACTTCCCTGGGGAAAATGAGTGTCACTTGTGTACCTCCACAGCTGCAGCAACTACAGTTTAGAGGCATTGGAGAAGATGGCACAGTCAGAAGAATTTGGCTAGAAGTTCCTCTCCTGTTTTGTAAATACAGATATTACATACATAATTATACAAATGCACTTAAAACCTTTGAAACTCAGTGGTGCAAAAAGTCACACTTGCTGTAATTAGCATCTGAATCTCCTCAGATAATTTTTTCTTCAGAAAAAAATCAAACTTTCAAGATAGATAACCTATGATCTTACCATATTTTCCATAGAATTTTATTAACAGTTAACATACAGTTCTGTCATAACGACAGATACTTTCCCTCCATTACTGCATTGGCCAGGTAGTCTCTCTCTGCCAACCATGAATTTCATGGCAATGGTTGTGTCTGCATAATTTGTGTGTATATGCCATTGAGGTGCTGGAGGAGGAAGGCTGCACTACAAGGGTGGCAGTGCAAGGATTCCAGAGAGCTTTTAAATCCGGCAAATATTATACTTATGTGTGAACAAAGGACTCTGCATTGGAAAGAAAGTTGGAAACACTGCTCAGTGTAGCTGTAAAAACAAATTGGAATGCAAAACAGCCAGCATATCTTCAAAGGGCAAAGACCTGTGTGTGTCTATGTGTGTACATGTAATAGACATAACTCCCATTTATTACTGCAAGAGCAACTGTGACAAGCTTTAGAGGTCAAATGTATCTGGATGAAGATTGAGTGACTGTTTGGTGCCAGTCTAAGACACAGCAAAGTCTAGAGAAGTCCTTTTGCTAATTCCACCTTCATTTTCAGATAAGACCTAAAGAATGGGTAGAAAAGGCTTCAGATCTGTAGGAGGAAACAAAAGGGTAACTTAAAAAGACTGTATACAAAGGGAGTCAGAGGATCCAGAGATGTGGATCCTAGATATTCACTAATTCTACAGCATTTATTTCCTGACCTGTCCCGGCTCCCACTATCTCTATAATTTCAAGTGACAGCTGATGTCCAGCAGAATAGTTGTGTATCACCTTTTGCCTCTCTATTTTTGATAAAAAGATAAGAGACTATTTAAATTGCACCTTAGTTTAAATTGTTAACCTTAGTTTGATTCTGGCAGAATTACAGATAATGGGTTAAGAACTTCTCATCTTCTTCAGAGAGACAAACCAAAGCACATGAAACCATCACCTTAAATCAAGGTTCTGTCTCTGCATATCTTTATACATTGGGCAGTGACGTGATACCCATCTATGAACTGTTAAACCTAGTAAAAACAGCAAGCACTGAAACCTTTTCCTAACTTTGCTGGAGCTCTTGATTAACTGAATTTCAGCTGTTGGATTCTAAATTCCAGAGAAATAAAGAATAGCTGCTCCATACCCATTCAGATTGTGCCTTAAATGACAGACCCATACAGTAATGAAACTGTTTTGCATTGTTCAGCCCACACAGAAGGAAGCTCTCAAAATGTGAATTCCCACTATTTTCTTTGCAAAACATACAGCAAAAGACAGTTCTATGCTAAGATTATGGGTTCCTTTGTAAGTGTGCTTTGTTCTTTCATTGACTAGCTGAAAACAAGAGAAATAAAATATCTGACAAAACCTTTGTGTATCTTTGAACTTATGACACAGTCATAAAATAAAATACTAATGCACCAACCCCCCCCCCACATCCCCACCGCAATACTGATAATATCAGAGGCAAAAGAAATCTTATGAGTTTGACCCCAAAATAATGACTTTTTTGTGACTTCCATCTGAATCCTGTTTAATTTTTTTTGTCACTCACTATCAGTGTCATGTATTATTGCTTGATTCTTCCTGGATCCTTAAAGACAATTCTGGACAAGTTCTGCGGTACATAGGCCTCACACAGGTCCTTACCTCTGCATCACCTTTGTTCATCTATAGTGCCCATAATGTAAAAAACCATGGATTTTCAGTTATCTTCTTTAACTGTGAAGGACTGACCAGGGAGAAAAATAGGCATCTCATTCTACCGATCTTTGATCCTAACAAGGTCTGAATTTCCCATTGAAGGTGCCTGTTGCTGTTGCTGGTTCTAGAGACATGCTAGACACCAAGGTTAGTCTTGGTTAATTCTGTCAGGAATCAGTCCAGGTTTTAGACATTTAATGTGTTCAAGTGTAAATGTCTATATGTGAAATGGTTGTGTACATTATTGTTATAGTAAATGATCATTCAGGGATTGATTCACATATGTTCACAGGGGTACTGCGGAGATTATTATGGATACCTGTGACATCATTTGGGGCTGATAGAGAGGATTCATGTATGAGAAACCCAGACCCTTTTGGATCAGAAGCTGGAAGGCAGGCAGAGTATCTCAGAACAACTTATATGGAACTGAATTTCTACATTTATGAATCTGAGCTGACTTTTAGTAGAGACAATAAAATTTGCAGAGCTGTAGTTGCCTACATTTGGTCAGATAAATACTCCATACTCCATTTGCTGTATTTACAAGAGCTCAAATTACTTTCACAGATTAGAGACTTCGCTCATGTGTAGACAACTCCATGCTGATGCATGAATATCACCCCAAAAGGCAATGTAAACATCTGGGGGCTCAATTCAGTTGCCTAAACATCATATTATCCTAGATGGTCTAAAAAATCCATGTTGACCTAATATTAGACAGGATCCAAACATCTTGCACTCTTCTGGGGAGGTAGCTGAAGGCACGGGGGACTAACCTAAGGAATCTAAGATGTCATTAGACTCATGTACTGAGTTGACACCCTGAAGACAGGTGAGATAAATTGACCCTGCTTGTACATGGATTTCAAAAGAAAAAAATCAAGATGTCTTGAGTAATTATTGAGAGATTCATTCTATTTTCTACATTCTTATGCAATTATTTTAGCTCAATTAAATGTGATCTCTACAGATCCGTAGCAATATTACTTGAATATTTATAAATAAAAAATGGTTATCTGTGATGAGAAAAAAATATTTTCTGCTTAATGAAACAATTTTTTTAATAAGCATACTGATAAAGGCATGTTATATTAATTTGCCAGAAATTTAAGGTCTTAAATTTTGTATTGGTGTGTGCAAAAGTGTTTATCTCTACTGAAACAAAATTATTTCACTGGAACACTCAGTCTAACTGCCACTATCACCTGCTGAATGATGCATTTCTGGCAACTATAGCAAATTTGCCGATGGGGATGTTTGAATGGAATGTTGCTATGTAACCAAACTCTAAAAAGTGTCTAAAACAGTGATGAATGAGTGAAGTCCACAAAGAGGTTTTTTTCTGTCATAAATGTTATACTTCCATAGAGCCTTTTAATTGCGTCAGTAACTGAACTGACAACCAAATAAATCTGACAAAGAATGCAAAAAACTTGATATATCCTACACTGATGGGTGGAGAAGGTTTCGGGGAGGCTTGAACTAGTTATTTGCTTAATAACAAGGTTATATTTGCTCTTATGATTGCAATTATGATTTCATGGTGTTTCAAAACTGGGATGACAACAACCTTCATATTTTGTGCAAAAGACTAGAAATCTTCTCTGGAGGTATTCAAAACCCTCCTGAATGCTATCCTGTATAATGTGCTCTGGGCAAACCTGCTTTAGCAGGGGGGGTTGGACTCAGTGATCTGCAGATGTCCCTTCCAACTCTGACAATTCTGTGATTCTGTGTGATTATCTTAGTAGCCTATAGAAATATGACTGAGAAAGACTGAAAAAGAAAGAAAGATTTAAGAGATGATTTACTGTTGTAATAAATTAACAGATGAACTTTTTGAGAACACCTTGTCTGTATAAAGCTAAACCTTTCTAATAACAGAATGTCTATTATTTATTTTATGTCACTTTTAGTCTCTTCTGGTTTTGTACATTTTGGTTTTTAATGAACTCTGATGCTTTTGCAACATAAAATTTACACAAGTGATAATTTCTTCTACTTTTACTTTAAAATAAAGACATTGTAAACCCTTTTTTTTCTAACCAACTATATGTAATACACAACTCTGTTGGTACCTGCTTCTGAGATAATAATCTTTTGTTATAATCAGTGAAAATAAATGTGCAATTTCCAATTTCTTGAGGAATATTTCTGAAAAAGAACAGATGTTTAAGAATATAACTAGTTCAAATGCAGGCATTTGCACTGCAGATAGTTAAGCAAAGGACACATGAATTCCACTAACAGGGATTGCTTCTGCCTAGCTTAGGCCACTAAATTTTAAGGATCTAGGGAAGCATTGGAGTAAACATCAAAATTCTTTTTATAGTAAATGAAGAAAAGTAGGTGTCTAAGTTAGATACCTAAAACTTAATGGGCAGTAATTCTTTTTGGATTACTTTGGAAGAACTTACATTTTTTGTTTGCCTTCATATGCACCTAATTTTATAGAATAAGTTCACTTAGAACCTAAAATTAGAAGCAAGTTAGATGTTCAAGCTAGACAAGCAGGACTACCTTTTGCACTGATGTCTTTGATCATGACTCAAGTAGACTGACATAGTAGAACAAAAGAGTGATGGAATAGAACTCATCTTGGACCATATTAATCACATATTATGGAATCATATTTTCACTGGAGTCAGAAGGAATGTCTAGAGAACCTCTAGTCCAACCCCTCCACCAAAGCAGGTTTGCCTAGGGCACATTACACAGAATTGCATCCAGGTGGGTTTTGAATATCTCCGGAGGACACTCTACAACATCACTGGGCAGTCTGTTCCAGAGACTCGTAAAGAAGATTTCCTCATATTTAGATGGAGCTTCCTGTGTTCCAGCTTGTACCCATTGCCCCTTGTCCTGTCACTGGACACCACTGAAGAGTCCAGCTCCATCCTTCTTGCATCCACCCTTTAGATGTTTGTAGACATTGATAAGGTCTCCTCTCAGTCTTCTCTTCTCCAGGCTATATAGTCCCAGATATCTCAACCTTTCCTTGTAAGAGAGATGCTCCAGTCCCCTAATCACCTTCGTTTCCCTCTGCTGCACTCTCCAGTAGTTCCATGCTTCTCTTGAAATGGGGAGCCCAGAACTGGGCACAATATTCCAGATGTGGCTGCACCAAGGCAGAAGAGAGGGAGAGGCTGACCTTCCTTGACTTACTGGCCACACTCTTTTTAATGCACCCCAGGATACCTTTGTCCTTCTTGGCCACAAGGGCACATTGTTGGCTTATGGTTAACTTACTGTCTACCAGGACTCAAAGATCCTTCCCCTCAGGGCTTCTTTGCAAAATGTCTACCCCTAACCTATACTGATGCATGGAGGTTGTTTCTCTCCAGGTGCTGGAGAGATATATATTGATTTCTGTCTACATACTACAGTGAGGTCTGTGCTAGATACAGGTGCATAAATCTGTAGATATGCAAAGAGAGAAAGATAGATGTGATACCAAGCTCCAAACACTCCAAAAATATGTAGGTAAAGAACAAGGTGAAAAGTTCAAAAGAAAACTATTTTTTATCAAAGTAATTTTCCATTGTGGAAGTTTTTGTTCATTGAGACTGTCTTGCTATATTGCCTGTCTAAATGTACATGAATAAAATGTCAACACTAGTCTTCTGGCTCCAGAAAGCAAATAAGATCTCAGAATGGCTTATCTAGCTGAATAAAAGTACAACTCAAAGCCAGATGGTGCCTCATAACAGCATGGGTAGCAATGGTCCTGAGGCTGACAGCAGTCTGCAGATCAATACAGTGAGACCTGGGTGTTAGTCTGGAGTATTGGAGTTATGGTAGAGAAGCTGCACTTGGACTGATTACTCCATGCTTCCATACTGGTGTTTCCATGTCTACCTTCTTCTTTCTCAAGTCACACAAACTGTGGTGATTATGCCTTATTACCTGTATGCTTAAAATGGAGTTTCTGCCTCAGCTGAGAGTTGTTGTAAAACAAGCAATATGTAACAGCTACACACTGGGCCATTTCTCCTGGGGGAACCTCACTCTTTTTAACAGACCCCACTGCAGGTATCACACAACACTGTAGTTCTTGACTGACATTTTTATGTCAACAATGCATTGCTTTCAGAGTGCATTTTTGGAGTAAAATTATAAAATCATATTTATCAACAGATACTTTGGAAACAGCTTTTATATTCCTAAATAGTCTTACAACAGATGACTGAACAGATACTTCATGTGTCTGAGACCTCATTAGTCTTATCCATCCAATCAGGTAATAGCATTGAAAGAAGTAGGTGGGAAATTCGTAAGGAGGTAGAGTGTTATCAAGATTTACTTAAGATGGTGAATTATTTTCTCTGTTAGGACACCCAAAAGTCTAGTGGTAGAGAGACTAATGGTAAGAGATCTGCCTCCAGAACTGAGTCATATTCATCTAATCCCTGGTGTAATAAAGGAAAAGATTTATGCTTAGAAGCAAAACATAACATTTTTTAAATGCCTGCATGCCAGCTTTAAAACCATATGTTTAAGCACAAACAAAAAAAATATTTTCTATATTTTTCTTTGCAAATTTCACTACCAGACACTTTCAATATGCTTAATTTGTTAAAGTGCACCAAATTTGCCATTTAAAAAGTAGCACTCATATGTTACTGTGCTTACTTTCACCACAAAAATAGAACTCCCAGCACTCAGAGAAGATGAAGAGAGTTTCAAAAATAAGTGTTTTAACTCATGTCCTAAACACCTCTGTATCTTCTCTACACTCAGAGCAGAGCGGTCTGTTCATGGAAAGAAGAGCACTTGCCACTGTGCAGAAGCCAATTTTATGGAACTTGGTTTCTTTCAGAGTAATTAGAGCCTAATGGCCTTAAAAAAAAATTCCTCATCTCACATATTTATTATCTATATCTCCTGGGACACAGCTCTTCTTTTCTCCATTTCTTCCTTTCATACTCAGGGTCAGAAAGAGGGCATTTTTTGACATGATTCAGTTATCTTTCCCTATTGATTTTTTTTTTTTTTTTTTTTTTTTTTGTCCAGGGATGACTTCAGTGGATCTGCATGGGTACAGCTGAAAACAGCAACTGGCTACTTACACCTCTTCTTCCAAGGGTATGATTTACGCAGGCAGGTGCAGGCAGACCTTGAGCTCATTTTGCTTTTCCTCAGAGCTAACTGACTGAGCAGTAGTGTGGACAGGATGAACTCAGGACTGTCTGTACCCACCTGTGCAGGCATGCTCTGTAAATCATTAGTCACAGCCATGGGATTAACTCCCCTAAAACTATCTGTGTAAAAGCAGGCTGTGGAAATCCTGCTAGGTGCAGAAGTGGGCAGCTCAAGTGGCAACTCATGGCACTAGAGGACAGGACAGTGAATCTCCCTTTGAAAATGTCCTCCTTTTTCACGGTCTACAGGAACTGCAGTGATTACCTTAGACTTCCATCTAATTTTGAGCTGTTGGAGTCAGGTAAAAGAAATCTGATATATCAAGGACAAGATTTTGTGAGCACCTTCCACAGAGGGGGCACAGCTCTCAGGAATCAATAGTAGGACTCTGGCCAACATGACTGCAGCTACCTCAGTCTGATGGTCCAGATGGGATAAATCAAAGGGTTAATGCCATTGTTTTAAGAATGTTGAGACATGGGGTATACAAAAAGTAGAGCTAGGAAAACGTGATGTCTTGGTACAGCTTTAAATTGTTAGCAGGTCTAAACAGATTTATGTATCAGTCATGGGCATTTACAATTAGGAACTATGGTCTATTTAAATCCTAATAAATTTCTTCTGCTGAACTATGTCAAAACAAAGTGCAAGATACCTTGAGTGAATTCCTTAAACAAATAATATTAAACTTACTTAAATAACACCCTCCAGGTATTATACTGAAACACCTGTTTTCTTGAGCAACGTCTACTCCCATGGGAAATAAGTTCAAAGCCAATATAGTAGCATACAAAATGTTTTTGCCAGATACAAATGCTGCCTACGTTCAGTATTGCAAATGGAAAATAAATTTCCATTTGCAGTCATCTTTCCTTATAACCCAGGGTCATTTATACAACAAGACTATTTTTATTTGTATGAAAGAGATTACCATTGGAAATATTAAACTGCAACTCTATTTTTAAAAGACTCTATTGAATTTGAAGGAAAGAAAAAATAAACCTTTACCCAAATAGAATTTTAGTGTTAATTCAGAAAGGGGGAAAAACATTTCTATACTTCAGCAATAACTTCCCTTTGATCCTCAATGAGAATCTGAAATGAAAACCATCCAAATGAAGGAAAAGATCTCAGCTTCCTTCAGTAGGCTTTTGGATTAGGCCCAACTCCTGCTCCCACTGATTTCAACAGTACAATATCTAACTGGGTTGAAATGATCCAATCAACTCTTCTCTCTCTGTATATCAAGATTACACAAAATCAATAGTAAATATAAAGTGAGATTATAATTAGGCCTTGCTAATGCTGAGTTATTATTCAGAGTTAAAATCTAATTTGCAATGCACATTAGTTTTGGGAAGGATTACAGAAGTAGAGAATAATAAAGGGAAAGAAGTAAAGGCTACATTGTTGGTGTTACTTCTGCTTTTTGGCTGATCGTCTTGAGTTTCTTATAGCCAAAGGTAAAGCTGTCACTGAGCTCAGATAAGACAGCATTTTATCTGTTGCACTTCTTGTCTGTGGTTCATTTAAGAATCATGGCAGTTAAGTCCTCTGAGCAAGCAAAGAAGAATAGAGTTGAATATATTTAGAGACTTTTCCACTGCTCAGATTTTTCCATTAATTACAGTAGGGGTTTGATCAAGCTCTTTGCAAACACTAAAACCCACTGAGGGCTGGGTGTGAGCATTTCCAGAGTTAATGGCAAATGAACATTTTCAAAAATAATATTTTAGCTAAAACAATTTCCTAGTAAAGTATTCACAAGCAGCAGTCTTCCTGCAGTTCTCAGCTATGCAAAACAATTTAATCATACCTTAAGGCCAACTGGAAAAAAAAAATTGTCTAAGTTTCAATCTCTCCTAGAAACGCAACAGCTTACATTTCCAATGATCTTTCCTAATTCCTGTTGGAAAGAGCTTTTATTGTGGTACCTACCGGTGTAGTTTGCATTCTCTGGGAATGAGGTGATTACATCAGAGCAAATACAGAGAAACTTAGAAATAGACACAACCAAATAATCAGAAATATGTCAAATCTTGTTCCTGGTTGGCAAGCAAATAAATTTTTATAAAAGAACTGACATCTTTCCAGAGAATGATCAGGATTCTCATTTTAAACATGTTAGAGAAATAATTATTTCAGCCTTAGTTGAACTCTCCATACATGTCATCTGGTTTCCCAGTAGCATCAACACTTGAAAAACCATCTGGAGTGTACAGGCTTTATCCACCTGCAACCCTTACTTGCAGCTTCACTCATTAGCTTTATTGCTTGTGGCTTGGACTTAGTAATGGTTTCTGCCAAGTCAGAGAAAGGGACTGAAGCTCTGGAAGTAAGGGACAGCTGAAATCAGTAAAATTCAACGGGGTTTGCAGACAAAAGAAAAACCCAACCAACCAATTAAACTAACCACTAAGCAGTCAGTTTCTTTGAGGACACTTCAGAGACTTTATTGTGATACCCTGTCTTCAGCTGTGCCTTGGAGTGAGGATGGCCTGACTCCTCTACTTGGGTCCTCTTCTGTGACTGCTGTGGGGAGAAGAGGAAGGGCAACACACATAAGGCCTATTATTACAAGTAAATGGTAGTGGGTTGGAGAAAGAAGGTGGGAAGCTCAGAAAGATGTGGCTTAGCATCTCCTTATGTTCTGGGAACATATACACTGAGGTCAAACTTCACTTTACAAAACACTGAGATAACATGCTTCCTCCTGGAAGAGGGAGAAATTGTGAAAGAGTTGTAATTCTCAGGAGAATCAGCATTATTACAGGATCTGGTGGTGGGATATGAAGGCAAGCCTCTTTACCTGATTCAGAAGATAGTATGGATGTGGCTATAGAACTTATTTTTTTCAAGGAAAAAGTTGAAAAAACAGGTTTTTTCAAGTTTAACTAGATTCAACTGTTCAAGCTGAACTATATTATTGCTCAACTATATTCTTACATCAGTTCATAGCTTAGCATGATGAGTGTGCTTTTCATGAGTCCAAGGAAAGGTTGAAAAATTGATATCATCCAGATTCAAAGGAAAAGGGATGGAAACAGTAAATCTCATTGGTGAAGAGGAGGGCTCAGCCAGCCCTACAGCAGTTTGACCTGAAGATAGCCTCTCCCAGCCACCAGTGCAGCTGTCAGTGGAGTTTTCAATAGCCAGATGTTGTTACTGGAAAATACATTCCAGAGTTCATTGGAGCTACTTATAGTCCTGACCTTGTGTGACCAAGGCAGCTGATTCTGTAGCTAAAAAAAGGTATTGCAGATTAAGCTGAATGTGAAGCTTCAGATATAGAGTTATACGGTATTTTGCTAGCAAAAGTGTAATGACTGGAACGTGCATGTGCCTCTTTAGTGTTCCAACGCAACTACTTTCTGAAAAAATTTTAACCTGTTCTGTATGTATCATGAAGTGAGCTTAGCATTCAAGCAATTAGTGGAGCTGGTATATTTTCTTGCCTTCTGAGCATTTGGCTGATTTACTATCTGGTCCCTTTTAAATTCTTCTTCTACTAAAGGGTGAATAACATAACGGGAAAAAGGTTTTGTAAAAAAAAATAAAAATTTCCCTCCCTTTCTGCAGAACAAGAATGATTTTCAGGGTCTTGGAATGTGCTTGTTCCTCAGCCACCCACAGAATGCGTGGCAAAATTAAATACATCTAACATGTACAGTGTACATCATGTCATGTCTGCTGATGAGATCCAATAGAGTACTAAGCATTACTCAATGCAAGGCTTATAGAAACAAAAAGGAAATGCTGATTGCTTAATATTTACTTATAGTTTGCGAAACGGGTCGAATAATCACACCTTGATTTCAGGGGAATTTTTCCTAATTCCCGTGCTGAAAATAAAATTGAGTTTGAAAGAGTTATTTTTGCTAACTTCATGTGATGTTTACTATAATATGTGGTTGGGGGCTTAATATTATAATGGGTTTGCAGTATGAGATGTCCCTTTTCGTCAGTGAGACAGTAGAGGGAGAACAGGTGGAGACAGGTTATGCAGAACCAGACCATATAAACAAGGGATTATTTATATTCTTTTACATTATTTATATTCTTTTCTGAATCTGCACCTAAAATGCTATTAAAGGTATTGCACTACCATTTTCTGTATGAGCTGCAGGTGTGAGAAGTCCATATGAATCTGTAGTAAATTTTACAATTTATGAGGTTACCTCAAATTTTGACACTATATTATATACCTAGATGAATACCTGTGCATTTTGATTGGATGAGAAACAGTACTCATAGTTCCCAAATTTCACCTACTGTTAGTTGTCCTGTGACATTAAAGATTCATTATACTTCATGTTAGGCATGTCCTGTGGGTTTGGATAAAAGCACTGTTAAATCTTAACCTCCTCCCTCCTTTCTCACCATAACCATTAAGCAGAAGGCAGATGACAGCAGTCATTCCCACCACAGTCTCATTTTTTTCAGGTCTCTCATTTTCTGTAGAAATAGTGACACTTCATCTGGGTTTTTTAGTACAGAGTATACTTTTGATACTTTTGACTTGTTCTATCTCTTGCAGCTGCTAGCACTGAAGAAATGCCTCTTTAGTTCGCAACTGTTTAATCTGCTTGGGGAGGTCTATCAGAGGTGATCAGGTCTTCATCAGTATTGCATTACTGCAGACAGTCTTGTATGTGTTATAACCTCTCCATTACTTCTTCCTTCAGCTTACCATACTCTAAATATTTCAGAATTTATAACACTTGACTTGTAAACTCTGCATTTTTCTCTAGAATTTGTGGTTGTCTTTCTGTACTCACTGTTGTATGGGAAGATGATTCAAATACGGCATCTAGGGACTTGATTTTTCTGGTCTTCCTAAATTCATGAGGTATATTTACTATAAGGCTTCTCTAATACATTCAGGTTCTTAATTACAGCTTCCCCTCTGACAATTTTTAGATTTCCTATCAAATGTATAATGACTCTGTACCATTTTAGAGTTTGTTGATATTTGTACACATCAGAGGGCTATTGTATTACAATGCACTGTTAAGAAAAACTACCACAGAAAACCAGCTTTTATAATTTTATAATATGAAATGTATGTCTTAAACTGTCAAAAAAAAAAAAAAAGGAAAAACGTGAGGAAAAGAATTGTTTTACATAGTGGAAATTTACCTTCTTTTGTTGCATAAAGACCTTCTGTCCAAGAAATTTCTCTTTTTGTCTGAGTGTACCTAATTATTATTATCAGGAAACATTTCACTCGTTGTTCATAGACAGAGCAAAAAAGCAAACAAATTTATGAGTCATCCAACCTAAGGTAAACTTTGAACCAACTCTGTGAAGATTTAATCTCTCCAAGATAAAATTCCCTTTGAATGTCTATGAACTTTTTTTGCTTTTATATTTATTAATGATAAAGGACCTTTACTGCGCTTTTGAAACATGTCAAAATCAACCTAAAAATACAGAGATAGAAGGATTTTGTGATGGAAGTATCATAGCTACAATTTTTAAAAGAACTATAGATGTGTATGGTTTTACATTTTTTTTTTTTAATAGACATTGCTTACCTCACGGATCCCTGTATAAAAATTAAACGCTAAGTTTATAAAATTATCAGCCCTACCTATGTCAGATCTTCTCCACACATTTCAGCTGAAAAATTAGAGAGGGGACATTAGGCTTTATAGAAACCCACAATTACAAGAGAGCAAATATATGCAAGACCATTAGAGGTGCATTTGAAGAGAAATCTGTGAAAATATATTGATTACTGGACTGAAAACAGTTGAAAATTTGTAAAGCAGTAGGGCATTTGATTCTGCAGAATCCCCATCACTGGGGAAATAGTTTTGGGACTGTGGTGTATTAGGACTGTGTGTAATACACTGACTGTGATCCCTTCTGGGCTAAATGGCTCTTACACAAATGACTCTGTGCAGGACTGAGCTTTTATGCAATGTAGACACTGCTGAATATAAACATGGGTCTCCTGATGATCCAACCCCCTCACGAGCGTAGCTTATTTCCTGGTTTTGGTTCAGTTAGCTCCTCTCAAGACAATTTGTTCTTGGGAGCCAGCACTAAATATCACACAGAAGAATCAAGCTGTAGCACATGGCTGTAGCTGTAGCACATGTAGTTTGGTATGGAGTGTTTAGCAGTATAGATATGGTCCCAGCAATATGCACCCTTGCACTACATTCCTAAGACGTGCTGAGCCTCACTGACGGAACAGTGAGAAGACAAGACTTTGCAGGCACAGGCTAGTTACTCATTGTATAAGAAAAGTGCAGTGGGATTGTAGCAGCACTGGGAACACTGCACACTTACAATGGATGTTACTGTCATAACCATTTATAATAGTAAATTAATGTAGAGATATCATATTTTGTCTATGGCAAAAAATGTCTTTCAAATCAGATTCCTGGGGTGTTTTTGAAGCATGAACTGCTAAGCCTAGAGCAGCCCTCCAAATACCCTTTAGTGTTAGGGAGATGGAAATTCATAGACAGATTTGGGAGCTTTTGCTACTTTCCACCCCACTTGCCTTTTCCTCTTTAAGGAACCAAGTAAAACCTTTGGACACCACTTCTCTTTTGTGGGTGCTAAGACAAGACTGCAGACAAAGGAAGCACATCCATTTCTGACTTTCTGATGGGTTTTAAAGGCTAACAACCTCCACCTATTTTCATTCTCTGATAGCAAGGGAAAGGGACAGTGGGTACAGGACAAAGGAGATCAGTCTGAGACTAGATGTGGCATTACTCCCTTCTAGCCTCATGGAAAGTGGGGAATTGAGTCAGGTAGAAAAATCTGGTTCAGCAGATGAGAAGAAGGCAGTTGAAATATTGATTATATATAGGCAGTCAGGAGGTTCTTCCTAGGGCTGCTTCAAGCTCTTTCCTGCCTTCTCTTATCTTTGAGCAGAGCACAAGGACTGCCTAGGTGGAGGGGGTAAGATGAGGTCCTACATTTTTGTTCAGACCAAAGAGTAACTTCTCCTATAGGGGATTCTTGCAGAAATGTAGGAAAAGTGATGGTTCTGGAGAAGACAATGGTTGGGAAGTTGGTGTTCAGCAAGCACAATAAAAAAGTGAGGTGGGGTTGTGGGAAGAGAAAAAAAAAGAAAAAAATTAAAAGCAGAAAGAAAGTCAGGGGAAAAGTTTAGGAACACATGGATGGGACAATTGAGAGGGAACCCATACAGCCAGGAATGCTGAGGAAGAAACAAAACTTAGGTGTGAAAGTCATGTGTCACCTAGCTTTGGTAGCAAACTGATGCCACAACCCTTCTCTCCCTTTTCTCTCTGCTATGTTGACACAGAGAGAAGTGAGGATTCAGGGTTTCTCTAGATTATATAGGTGGACAGAAACAACAGAAATACATTGACATTCCCAGAGGAGAGTTCATCTAACTACCTTCAATACCTATTTTACAATGGAACTAAAAATGAAGTGGAAATGGAAATAAAAAAGCTTTACATATAAAGAGTGCAGAAAGACTAACAGGGATCATTATTCTTTCTCTGAGTACATTTACATTTCCAGAAGGACAGTAGCTTAACATGATGGTATGCGTCTTAAAATGGGAACTCATGCCTGGCCATCTGTTAGTCTCATCTTTGCTTTCCTTCTTTTTCATAAGCTAGTGTTTGCATCCCTCCAACACATGTTTATTTCTTCATTTTTAATCAAGTATTAAAATATATAAGGAAATGGCTGAGACTCTGGGGAACAAGTTTTTAGTGTGGTCTGAATGAACTTCCAAAAGCGATCAGAAAATTCCTTTTCTTTCTTACACAGTGTTATGACTTGACCTGTCCCTCTTCTCCTTTCAATATGTGGTAACAACACTAGAAGTGATATCTTTTAAAAGTTACAGTATTTTTTAAGACTTCCTCTGAAAAGTGAAGCTTCATTTTTTTCCACTATCATGCTGGGGTTTTTTTTCAGATGGGAAAACCTCAGACATAGTGTGCCTTTTGTGCTAAGACATCCAATTTTCCCTGACTAAAGTGGTGCCTGGTATCTCAAATGCCATGATAATTGAAAACTTTCAATATGAATAAAAAAACATGTCCACAGGGAGGTCAGTCTAAAAATCTGTGCAAGTTTTAGAAGTTATATTAATGCACCATCAGTCTTCTGCAAGGAGATGAAATGAGGAATTCATTTTGACTGTCAAGAGACATAGTAAAATAAATTCCTGATTTAAATTTTCAGACACATATAGGGATTTTTAACTGTTTCAAGTTGCTCATGTTGCTATCATAAAAGATCTCAGTGCTAAAAACACTTCATGAGAATCAAGGTCCTTTAAAACTGTCTGTGACTGAATGCCGAGATACTGCAGAGGGCAGAAGTTCCACTTGTCACACTTTTCTGCAGAAACACTTTATTTGGAATTCTGAAGTGTGTCAGCAGCTCCTACTAAACACTTGCACCTCTTGTTTTTTTCTTGAGACAGCTTGTGTAATGTGACGTATAAGTCAGAAAAATGCAAAGACATTTACATATGTATTTAATACACACACAATAGACCCCAGGGTATGTATTAGACCAAATTTGGAGCCCAGTTGATCTGGCTGGCTGAAACATTTTCCCTCTATCAAACCCTGTTTTCAGCACCATTACTGAGGCTTCAGGTAGACACAGGAGGGACCGTCCTTGACCTGATGTGGAAATGTGACAGAACCCCAATTGAAGTCTTTCTATAGGGGAAAAGGAAAGCTTCAATCCAGATCAACCACATCCCTATTAGAAGACTTATCTAACATAAGATCTTATGGCCATTGCCTCCTGGTATATCTGTGTAAGAAGAGGTGAATATCCAGGAACTTAAGGAGCCAGACAGACTCTGCAAAAGCTTGCAGGCACTTGGCTGGGCTTTAGGCATGTAGGCTTGAAGTCTTCGCTCTGCTCAGAGTGGAGCAGAGCCTCACAACTGAACTCCATCACAAGATGCCCTCACTCATGCTGTGGGTGCTCTCTGATGGTTTTGTTTATTGTTTGTTTCCTCCCACACAAAAATAAACCCACCAGAGCTCTCATTTTTGTTCTCCACCAGAAGCAAACCACAGAATGTAAAACCTTTGCGAATTACAGGCATCATCTTCTGGCCACCGTTCAGGTGCAGGACTGCCCTTGGCACTTGGCTTGCTCTCCACAACATATCCGTTGTTTCAGTGTAACACCACCCTCTCTCTTTTCCCTTTACTACCACTTGCACGCCCTCTACACTGAGCCTTCCTGGCAAGATGTCTGAAGAATGAGTAAACACAGGAATACATGAGTTTTCAGGGAGCTGCTGCTTATTTTCTCTTTCTGATTTGATCCTGCTTTGCTCTTAACTGTCTTTTCTCTTTCTGATTTGATCCTGCTTTGCTCTTAACTGTCTTTTTTCTTTTTTCTTTTTTTTTTTTTATGTATGATATTTTATAGATTTTTTTAGAAATGAAGAGAATGATAGCAAAAGCATCCCATTTAAATTGTGAAAAGAGGCAATGTAGCCATGGCTGCAGTAGGAAGGAAGAAAATAATTCAGAATAATTGAAAGGCAATTATGAGAGTGACATATAACACTTGGGGAAAAAAACAGTTGACATATTAAAGAGACACAGCAATTTTTAAAATATTCCAGAGAGATTCATCTCTCCATAATCAAAGGAAGCAATCTAGGCAATCTGGAAATCAGTACGACTCTTAAAAAGTGGGTTTATGAAGCTTTCAAAAAGAAATGTATCGTATTTGTGATGAGAAGCAAGAAATTCATGACAATACAATGCTCTAGTGATACTTGCTGTGTTAAGCAATTGCAAAGACAGCTGAAAGCAATGTGGGAGAAGGGGAGCCTCTTCTGCGCATCAGAAAGTGGTAGAATGTAGGTTGTTTATCTTAGTTTTTTCAAACAGACAGCCCCTAGATCTTTTGCTAAGTCTTTAATGCTTTGTTATGAAAGGCAACTATCAGCTGAAAAACTCCAGGCCCATTGCTCACCTTTCTGTAGCAGGATTTGCCATCACTACTTGAAAAAACAATTACCAACAGCCCATATGGGGCTTGTAGGAGAAGCATATAGAGAGCAGATTCACCCAGGAGACTTTATGGCCTTGTACACACCAGTCAGGGCATCGTGGACTACAGGCAGATGGGTCTGAGGTTGCAGCTCAGGGCTGCTGTTCCAAACATGGCTGGGCTCAGTTCACATTTGAATGGATAAAATGTCTATGAGAGATCTCTCAGGTACAAACAGACATGAGTAAGTGTGTATTTCTATAAAGTTCATTTGTTTGAAATGCTGTGCATGTCAAAATACCCTCTAAAGGTGTGGATATCTATAAATTTTTGGAGGTAAAAACCTTCTTAGCCTAAAAGTTCTTTTGGAATACTCTCATGGAGAGAAAATTCAATAGAACAGAACTATTCATCAAAACCCTCAGTATATTAAGATGTTTGTGTCATTCTTAGTACCACAGCCCAGCTATACATGACAGCACACAAGTCAGCTTGGCAGAAGTTTAATCTCTGATGGCAAAGAGGAGCAGCTGTTTCACCTTTCTCAGGCTAGAAAAGCACCTCTCACCTTTCTCCTCTCACCCTTTTGAGTACTCTTTGTACTCTTGAAAAGATGATGAGCAACCCCATGCACTGAAAATTCCTGCATAATGCTGAAATGCTAAACAAGAGAGCTTTTTTTTTTCCTTAGCAAATATAAACACATTCCACTTGAAGGTACAGTTATAAAATAGCAAAGATATGATTAAAGAATTCCATGTGGATTCATTACAAGCTTTCATTTCTGGTAAACTAATAAAGGTTTCCAGCTCATTTAAAAAAAAAAAATAAAAAAAATCTCCCAACATTACACAGGAAGAAAAAATTATTACTTTTTTGGGTCTCTGATAGGATATTAGCAGAAAGGCAAAATATTATCTATGCCAGATATACAAGCCAATATCGCAGAAAAACTCATAAAGTATATCAAGTCCAGGCAAAAACATAACAAGCAAAAAGCAGAAAATCACTTGAACTGTAGCAAACTGATGGTAGGCCCATAAATATAACTACTATGCTCCCAGGCAAAGCAAAAACCTCAGGAGCACATTTTCAGAGATATACAATTAAGACTGAGGGAGGAAAAAAAAAAAAAGAGACAAAATTAACAATAAGCCCAAAAGCTTTTTACAGAACTATAATGAAGAAGGAAAAGAACACAAGGTACAGTAATAAGCCAGATGAGGTAATAATATACCCAGAAAGAGTTGAGAAGAAGGAAAATGGACAAAAGTAATTCCTAGTTCAACGTGGTAGCAATTTAAAGAAGCAAGAAACAAATATATGGATGTGTATATATGTGTTAAAAAAAAAAAAAAAAACCAAAAACAAAAACAAACCAAAACTCAAGAGCACTGCCAAGATTCCTTGTACTGCTATTTCTGTGCATAAAAATATTCTTCCACAAATGCATGCAAGTGGCCACACGATGCAGGACATTAAGTACAGCAAACAAGCCTTGTTTCCATTCACAGCCTTTGAATTTCTCTAATGCTGGGCTTCAGAATGTGGTGGTCTGAGGAAGAATTTGCTCACTCCCAAGATTTTCCACAGAGGCTTAGAGAAAGGAAAAAATACCAGTCATGCTGCATGAACATTACATGTATGTTTCCATCCAAAGTACTGTCTATGTACATAAGCTAATGTTTTATACATTTCTTAGAGATCTTAAAAAGCCCAAAACAACAGTGAGCCTTTCAGTGTATATATTGAAACTCCCAGGATGTATTTTGCAAGAGTCCAGTGAGCTGAATTTGAAATACATGTCTGGTAGGCTGCTTTCAAATCATATAAATTTAAAAGCAGTTTCGAATTTCACTTAGAGCTTATTTTTCCACCCCTAGTGGCACTTCTGCCACCTATCTGTCCTGAAGGAACACCTTTTGACTGTGCTTTGAAGAAAACAAAATCAAAAGGTGGAACCATAGCAGGAAAAGGGAAACAAGTTGTTCCCACATATTTAGTGCCAAATAAGAGAAACATAAAGAACTCTCTGGAGCATTGCAGCTACAGTTGCAGCTACATCTTGACCTGCTACACTGCTTCTTGTTTTATAGTCCTCAGAGGCAAGTTACATAGGCTTCACTGAGGCGAACACATAATCATCCAGCTGCAGATTCATTCCACCTTGCTCTAGGTTCCTAAACAAAAGTCTGTGTTAGGAGCAGACCTATCTTACCCTCTCTGCACAGCCAATGGAGAGGGAGGAATTTCTAGAAGACGACTCAAACCAAGGTGTGAATCTTGTTCACCAGGTGCATATGCTTCTCATTTACAATGTCCCTAGAAGAGCTCCTGGCACACCGAGGATAAGCTAGTTTCATTCTTTTTCTTTCTATTGTCACTTTGTTTGACTTAGAGGATTTTTGAAAGACACTTTGCTAGATGTTCTAAAGTCATATTGCAAAAATTTTTTCTTTCTATTATTTTCCTTGCTTCCCTTCTTCTGAGTCTGTGGCTTCCCACAGCGAATGGGGTATAAAGAAAAGATCTCCACTTAGTAGAGATACTGTAAAGTAAAACATTGAGTAATACACGAATTCTGTAGGAGAGCCATTGGGTATAAGACAGTGGTAGCAATATTGAAAGGCTCAGCCTTGTAAAAAGGGAATTTTCAGGCTTCATAATACTTAAACACCATGCTGTCAGTGCTCTGAGCTTCCCATTGTCCTGCACCTTTGTGGTGGATTTGTGCTCTGTTTATTTTTCCTGCAGAGCTGTTACTACAGCTAACACTTGTGTTGTCTTAAAATCCCACTTAATCTACTGCCTCCATATGAGTCACAGCATATTTCATCTCGTTCCCCTGCGTGCCTCCTTCCCACTCCAGAGCACATGCTAAAGCAAAGCTCATTCTCCACGTTGCACAATCCAAACTTACTCTAGGAATTAGGGCATTTCTGATCCCGTTGCTAATATTGGCACTATACAATTGAGGCTCTCTCTAGATCTGCTTCTCCCTAAGGGTGTGCAATAGAAGTTGCTCAGAGGGATGAGCATTTTGCAGGGTCTATACGGCCATCCACCTGCTCCTGTTGCCAGGGACTGCTCCTGACTTTCACAGCTGATATCCATTCTCTGGAGTAAACTGCTGCACAGGGAATGGGAAGGCAGTCTGGGCGATCAGAGGTGCTCTGCGCCCAGTCCAGAATCACCAAAGATTTAGAGACTGAAGGACTACATGGAAGCACTTTGCCCCAGTGGAAAGTGAAGCTGGGTGCCCAGGTAGCCTCTAGACAAGATTGTTCCTGAGGGGAGAGGTTTCATGGGATCTCAAGGGACTTTCTAGGTTGACCAAGTGGGAACACAGATCTGAGAAATCCACCTGTGGCACAGACAGGATTTACCAAAAGTTGGGTTAGTGGTAGGGCTAGAGCCAGCAGACATCTCTGGATTCCAAGGCCTCTACCAGTGCTCTAATAATTGTTGATTTTCTTATCCATCAAGCAGAGGCAAAAGTTTGGAGCAATGTTGATCAGCTTTAGACCTGAGAGCCTAGTGGCTTTTCTGCTTATGAATAAGTAACGAAGGTGCTGGCAGCACGGTATTCATAGGCACCCGTATGTGTCCCTGTGAAAGAAACAGAGAAAAACAGGCTATCACTGTCTCTCAGTGTTATCTTATTTGTATATCAGAAAGAAAAATAGACTTTAGCGCTAATGGTATTCTTTAAACTGATTTTGGGGTTATGTCTTAATTTATTCTTACCTCAGGAGTTAAAAAACAAACACTCCTTAAAACACAGATTATAAAACACATACTTATGTCCATCTGGAAAAACATACTGATTGATTAAAGTTCAATCTATCTGCTTGAAGACTAACTCACAGTAACTGCAATGATTGCAATTCCAGCTATGAGCTTTTTCTTCTTAAAACATTCCTTGCTGTTATCAGGCCAATCACTCAACAGAACTTTCACTTATTTCACGTATTTCCATGCGGTGGATGTATCTGACCGTCTGGAGCACAGGTTTGCAGAGAGAAGATGGGTTTGTGCCTGATGACTCAGAACTCCTAAAGAATACAAAGGTCCAGAGTCGGTGATGTAAACAGAGGTACACTTGTGTGCCTGACGTGCCTTAGAGCAGCTGAGAACGTGATCCAAAATATTGACCACAGTTCAATTACATACCGATTGTTCTGTCTGGACTTAGATAATGTTCTTTTAACAGTTTAATAATTAGGTAGTTAGCTCTGAGGATATTTTGCAAAAAACAGCCTACCAGCATTGAAAACAAAATGTAAATTTTAAAAGTGCCTGGAACAAAAGAGCAGTAAGTTATTTCAGTGCAGGAAGGTCATTGAAACTGTATGTTTTTAGAATGTTAATACAAAATGCATTAATTGTGGAAATCTTTTATGGCTATATAACCAATAGCCAGAAACCTGTTCTGCCTGTATCACTAAGGGAAGCTAGGCAATGTTTTTTTACACATATATGATGTGATGAGGTACATACTTCTTGTTTAGAAAACTTTCAGAGATCTCCCCTGATTTGTCAGGAGCTAGCATGGGTCATTGTTTCCCCATATCTCCGCATTATCTTCTCAACCATGCATGAAGAACTTTGGATTAAATCATGTATCTTTAAATTTTCTAATAGTTATGGGGTAGTTTGAAAAACAGAGCATGATCCAAAAGATCACTGATAATTATCCAATGTACATTACCCCATTATTCTACCAATGTAGTCAGTTCCAAATCACTAGCAAATTTGCCATAATAAAATTTTCTATTGACTTTCCTTTATATATTGGTTTTGCCTCTACTGTACCACTCTGAGCTCCTTCCAGTTGGATTCTTCTGCGGCTGGCAGGAGGCAAATACTTCCCTGCTACCTTCTCAGTGTTTAATTCATGTAGTGCTTACCCTTTTTATTCAGTCTGTTAACCACTGGTATACCGACTCAAAGTAATTCAGGTCCCTATTCATGTAATATAGACATCGACTGAAAAGCAACTCGTTTATCTCATGGACCAGCTGTGAATATGGAAACCTGGTAACTGATGGTAACTATCTACACCTGCCACACATTAAAGTTCTGATATGGAATTGAACTGTGTCATGTCCAAAAGGAAATCCAGAGCTCAGGCAGATGAATCAGCCAAAAAAGTTATCATTTTTTTTAATTTTAAATGGCATGAACTACTTCTTCTGGTCTTCTTGCTTGCTACAATTCTAGAAAAGACAACATCTTTCAAAAAAAATGGGTCAGAGGGAGTAAAGGTATGACAGTATAAGGCATAAGAAAATATATTTTGATTTGCAGCATAGAAACACTATCATAGCAACAGCTTATCAATACCTGGGTTTAATAAATGATTGGGGAAATTGCTTTTTGAATATAAATGAGTACATAGAAAGTGAGTAGTGAAAAATAAATTGTAAGAGACAGAAGAAGATTCTGGTCTGTCCTTACCTTGTCTGTCTAATTTGTCTGGTTTATTTCTTGTCCTGTCATTTGCTTCTAAGTTCCCTTTTGGATCACAATCTTGCATAAGGAAGCAGTTTGGTATAAAACTCCTATCAATATGTTTACAATGGTTTGTAAGTGGGATGGGTATCTACCCATGGAAACATTTTAGTCCCTGTTGTTTCACTGATGTAACTGATGGCCAACAACAGCCTTTCTTAGCAGACATTAATAAAAAAAGTGAGGCCGTACTCAAGCATCTTGAATTGAAGCAGTAGCCCAGTTTCCCAAGTGTTGAATGTGTTGGTTCAATTGTAAGGCAGATTTGGGGGAAGATAAACTAGATTCCTTCCAAAGGAAATTAAACCAGAATCTCTGCTCCAGCTGCACACCAATGCTTTCTGATCCCAAAGCAGAACACAGAGGTTAAAACCAAAGACTGACCCTTTACTCAGCTTTGACCCACAGGGTTTGTTGGGATATTCAGTCCAGAGCACCAGGCTTAACCTAGTCTGAAGTAAGGATAGTGGTAAGACCTTTACTGTGACGTACTGATCTGCTCCTGTGGCAGTGAATTACTTGTTAGTGTAAAGCTAGTCTCAGACATCTTCTATGCTCTTTTGGACAAGATTTAACGTGATACATTTTAGCTATCTAAAAGTCATACACTTCAAGTTAGATGGTCTTCACTCTCACTGTACTCACCATATCAGAGTTTTCAATTCTTCCCCTATGAAGGCTGATACAGGATATGGGATATCACATATTTAAGGAATGGGATGATGACCTCTGGGAGATGCTTCTTTTCCCCAGTGAGCTATCAAGGCAGGTAAATGAGCTACTTTATACCACTTGTCTAACTTTTAGCCAGTTATAATTAATGATCTATGACAGTGTGAGATATGAGGTCCAGTTTCATGAGTGAACTGTAATAATAATAAAAAGATAAGAACATCAATAGTCAGATGCAAATTTATGTTGAGGACATTTAAATGCAAGCTCATACTTAAGGAAATACACCTTAAAAAGCAAAACCACCTATCCTGCCACCCATACAGCTGCCTGTGTTTAAAACTCAAAGAATGTTTGTAATTTGTTTTGTGCCTTTGATTTCTCTGTAGAAATAACCACCTTTATGTATGCTTATCTACTAGCTGATTTCATGTTCTGACAATGAACAACTTCTGAGCATGTTTGAATAGAAATTTATAGTTATTTTGGAAGAAAATACACAGGGACAATAACACTTCCCAAAATATGCACTAACAGTTCCACGCAAAACACTTCAAAGAAATGTACATGAAGAAAGAAGGAAAGAAAGAAAGAAAGAAAGAAAGAAAGAAAGAAAGAAAGAAAGAAAGAAAGAAAGAAAGAAAGAA